>RCAB01000089.1:0-181425 GCA_003640385.1 Setaria digitata
TTTGTTTGCTTTAACTACTCATTTACTTCTAATTAATTATTTCGACAAATTAGTGTAGTACAATTAAATTCCGCGTTGAAGTGACGTGTCCTTTTCGGTACGTGTCTTCTTAGCGTTTTCTTACGTCTTCTTTTGAATTTCCTTCCATTCATAATATCAGTTAAAATATTAGCACATAACCATTTCCATAATTTGCAATTGACAAAGCAAGCGGTTACTTACGAGCTTTGAGAAATATCATAGTTCATTTATTGCACACACTCACTCTGTACATAAGAGGAGCGTGAATAAGATTAAATTTTATGTAAGTAAAAAATTTATGCCTATCAGAAAACGCCTTAAGAATTCGTCAGGTCTATAGAGAATAAAGGAATAAAGAGTTTAGACCAACACCAAAAATAGCTGGCGAGACAAACAGGTGAACGATTTGTGACAACTAGGTATGAAATTTCGTTCAGGCGATATTTACTCAATCTGACGAATTTTGTTGCACTGCTGTTGTGACAGCTGCAATCATTCAATGTTGCACTTCACTAAGGATGACGCCAACTTTCGTGTCGCTTTCTTTTTTTTTTTTTTTTTGATAAGCTTTTTATCTGTAAGTTGCTGATATGAATAAATAAAAATAAATGCTATGAAGCAATGTTATTTCAACTGATAAAAAAGTAGCTGCAGTAATAAGTGGTACTGTTACGTCAAGTGATACTATGATTGTTTTTTTTTTTTTTTTTTTTGTGCGGAATGTTTAAGTAAAAGTTTCCTTTCCTTTAACTTTCATTATGTTATGGATATCTGTACTGTAATTCGATCAGTTATATTTACTCCTCTCATTAGAATATTCATAAACTGCAACGTCTTGACTTCTTTTATTTTATTTTTTGCATTTGAACTAAATTTGATAATCTCTTTAAATTTAATAATTTTGGATTATTGATTGAAGAGGACAAGATGAAAAGAGTGAGTGTGAAGAAGGTCATTTGTTGTGCCACAACATTGTATATGAAAAAAAAAAAAAAAAAAAAAGAAAAAGAAACGCAACTTATAAAATTGCATATGGTGTTGGGAACTTTACTGATCAATTTGCAATAAAGGTAAGTAAGCGTGGTAGGAAAGTGAACAAATTAGTCAGGAGATAGGTAACCCAGTCCTGCTGTTAGAATGAACTGAGTGGGAAAATTTCGGACTATAGAATTGTGATAATTAAGGTAAAAGGGTTTAAATATAAGTACTATCTATACTATTATCATTTTGAATTTTGAATTTTATAAAGTAACGGATCAATTCTTCAAGAATGACAACTGTTGGCTCAGATTTCCAAGATATTGGGAAGGAACGAGGGATGGAAATATGGCGAATCAAGGTTCTCATATCATTTTCTCAAATCATCCTTATCATATCATCTTCTCACTGCTAGCTTTACCAATTAATGCTCCTTGTAGTTTCTTAATTAAGAACAGTTTCATTTGAGAAGAATTGATAATTAGTAAAGAGACTTTAAATATAAATACTCTTTATATACTATTATTGCATTTTCCGTCTTTTTCTTTTGAAGTTTTGATTCTACGATTCGAAGTGGAGAAAAGAATAAAAAGGGGAATATCTATTGGATAATATACCGCACTTGAAAGATAATTAAATTCTTGCTCCTTCGAACATATAGTCTATTTTAAATTGAACTATTTATACAAAAGTCCTAAAAAAAATTATTGCTAAAATAAACCCTCATGTCAAATAAAAAAATTTGTGAACTTTTCAGGATTTTGCTTTAGAAAAGTTATCAAACGAACAGTTTGGAAGTTTCTACACTGGTGATTCATACATCATTCTTTACGTACGCATTTATTTTTACTTCTAGAAACGTTCTAGTGGCAGTAGTCTAAAGTGGTATTTGGGACAATTTTCCTGAAAAAAACTGTATTGACCTTGCTGCGAATGAGATGTATTGTATTAGCTGCTAAAATCAGGTACCAATATGAATCATCAATGATCTTGCAACTGATATTTTGAGTTTCAGACTAAAAATCCTGGTGAATGGAATGTTCATTTTTGGCTGGGAAATGAAACAACTTTGGTTTGTTTATATTTTACTGATTTCTATCTTAAATCCACTTTGACATCATATTTTAAATTCACTGACTACACACTCAAGCATTTTCAGTCCTGTTGACTTCGCAAGACTCATATAAGCTCTGTAAACGAAGTGAAAGTTTTTAAAGCATCAAATATTGAAAATAAACAAAGTTTTAGCTTATATCTTTGGAAAAGCAGAAGTTCATTTTTCTTGTGTCTTTTACTTACAAACTTGATCACATTCTCAAAACAAAGTCTTATCACAGCTATATTATATTGCTTTAAAAAAAAAAAAAAAAATGAATAATAATAAATTTTGGAGTTTCAACTACGCAATTTGGAAGTTTTAGGATGAACAAGGAGCAGCAGCAATTATGACTGTAAGTATTGACGATGCACTTAACGGACTACCTGTGCAGTATCGCGAGGTAAATTGAAACCATACTTTCAGAGATTTCCGAATTTAGTATTCAAAATATTTTGGAGTTACGAAGATGTGTAATGGTTTTGGAAGTCCTGCAGTCGGTTAAGACACTAAAAAGCCTTTTCATCTAGTATCATCATCAGTTAGAGTATTTTTTTAATCTTTTGTAAAGTGGAAAATATTCGATCATGCCAAAGAATTATGTTAATTTTAAATCTCAGGTTCAAGGACACGAGTCGTCGTTGTTTTTGTCATACTTCAGGGATGGCATACGGTAAGTGTAGCGAAAATTTTTCAAATTTTTTTTTATCTTACATGCAGCCATGAACATCTGTTTATAATTAGTAATATTGAAGCAAAATTTCATCATGATCAATCTTCTAATTAATCATTCAATCGCTATAATCTTATCTTCCACTGAACTGTCTATTAAGACTCTTGAAATCTTAAATTTTTGCTAAAAATTATTCTTAAATGAGCATTTGTATATTTGAACAATTTGCACATGAAGCAGTAAAATGTATGGCATCCTTTTGCACTTGTAACTACGAAACTCAATAAATTGTATTTGTTCTTCTTCAGGAGGTGAAATTATTAATTTTAGATAAAACTTTTTAAACAAGTAACTGCTTTGAAAACTTAAGACAATTAATCATTTAAAATCTAAATAGCTTGAAATCGAATTTTAAAACATATCCTGAACTTTAATTTCTTTTTACAATTCGAAAAAAAGAACTTCTTTGGGAATAGCTTTTTGAAAAATACAACGAATTTAAGAAAAAATAGAGACTCAATAAATTGCATTTATTTATTGCCCAATCATTTATTTAGAGCTTTGTCTAATCTTAGAAAAGTTATAACCATCCTCAATTTAATAAAATAGTGATGAAAAAGCTTGAGATATCATTTAGTACTTCTGAATTGTCTGATCAAGGCAAAAAAGAAGTTTGCAGTTATCTAAAAGGAGGGGCGGCTTCTGGCTTCACACATGTCATCGACAAATATGAAAATTGGAAACCAAAATTATTCCAATGTAAAGGAAAAAGGAATGTTCGATGCAAAGAGGTGAATTATGTATTAAAAGATTAATATCAATTGTGAATTTCACTAACTTATATCCCACCTGGCAACAGTCGCCATATCTCAAGTCTCTTTAAAGAATTCATTTAGCGATTAATTATAAGAGAAAACTTTGGCTAAGGACAGAAAAATTGATATAATATTCACATAGCTTGCTATTATTTTCTTTTGCCAGGCTACTTTTATATTTCTCACCTGTAAGATTACATTTTATTTCACGACCTTCATTTTTCACCTGGCTATTTTATTGTGACCAACTTTTTTTTTATTCTTCATTGATCATCAAAATAAAAAAAAATTCAGGTGGAATGTAAAAGCGAATCGCTTAACCTTGGAGATGTATTCATATTGGATTGTGGTTTAAAGATTTATGTTTGGATGCCGCCTGATAGTGGAAGGCTAGAAAAAATAAAGGTAAAATGTTTGCATAAAAAGGACTCTGATTTTGAAAATGAATTAAATTCGCTTTCTACAACAGTTTTTCCCCAAGTTTTCAAAATTTTCAGTGGTTTGATGACGGTATAAATTTTAGGGTATGGACCAAGCGAGAAACATTCGAGATCGTGAACGGATTGGAAAGCCTGAAATCATAGTTCTTGGTTAGGATAATCTGACCATCATTTTATAGAAAAATGACAATATCAAAAAAAAAGTAACTATGAAGGAAGCGGGAGTTATCAACAGAATGACTGAAATCTTTGTTCCTTTCCTACCTGAAATCCAACAATTTCATCACTGTCCCATTCATGCTAATCATCTGATAATCAGTTTTAAGATGGAAGTAATTTTTCTAAAAATTCCTTAGTTGCTTGTTGATGAATGGTAGTTATAAGCTATTTTAAAATTAGTCGAGAAATTGCTGACTTGTAGAAGTGGTATTTTTTCGACTCTCTTCTGTCGAAACCAAAATTAGCCAAGAATTTGCATTATTTGGCTCAACTTAAATTAAAATCATCTTCTAGGATAATTTTTTTATAGGATTATCTTCTAGGCTATCTTCTAATTCCAGTTTCTTTTTTTTTTTTCGAGACAATTTATTCGAAGAATGAGTTTGCAGATTCTGATTGGAATACGAACGATGATTTCTGGAAAATTTTGGGTGGTAAAGAAAAAGTGAAACCAGCAGAAGCTGGTGGAGAGGACGAGGATTACTGGCAAACTACTAACAATCAACTAACTCTTTGGAGGTTTTTCATTCGCCACCATATCTCTTTTCTTTTGGCTTAGCTACATAGGATCTGTTCTTCAACAAACATAACCAGTTAGAACGAATACGAAGCTACGTTCTTTAAATCATCCTGTAGATTTAGAATTTTTGAGAATTTAATTTCGCGGAAGAAATTAAAAAGACATATTAATCTTGGGAAAGTTGAAGCAGGATTTAAACAAAATTTTAGCTAGCTGCAAAATATTTTTATAAAGAGATGCGATTTCTGTTGTACTTAATTCAAATGTATAATATTCCTTCAACTGGCTGCAAGCAATTAATTATAAATCCAAAGTGCTCGAAGTACAAAAGCATTACAGAGTATCAGAGGAGATGGGGCAAATGAGTGTGAAATTGGTTTCAAAAGGAAATTTCCAGTACAGCCAGCTTGAGTCAAAGGTATTATGCAATATTTTTTAGCTATTCTAAATCGTCTTAGTTCATCATCATCAAGGTTTATGAGTCGGACATTTCAGTATCGAAATACGCATTCGCTTTAATCAATTAATAACTCTGCTTTCAGGATGCATTCATACTGGATGTTTATAATGGAGGGATATATGTTTGGATTGGAAAAAAGTGTTCGCACAATGAAAGAAAAAAGGCTATGGAGTATGCAACCAGATATATCGAATTGCAGGTTCAAGGCTTATCAAATGAAGTCAAAATTTCTAATGCAAGGACGAGTTACCGTATGAGTGTGTCTAACGAAAGGCATCTAGTAAACTGACATGTTACCTAGAGTCCGTTCTATGATTTCATTGAAATCACTGGAATCAAATGAATTCATTTGTAATCTTTGTTCATTCCTATTCCCATAATTATCAGATCCTTCTCAATCTATTCTACTGCACATCTATTTTTCAGGGAAGGCCGAAAAATGCACAAGTAGTACGAGTTTTAGAAGGTGCTGAGCCAGTAGCATTTACCCAATGGGCAAGTTCCTGGGAAAGTCCCAAGAAGATACCACCTTTCATTCCCAAGTTGTATCAGTGCAGTGACCAGAACGGCAGGCTAACAATTGAGGAAATTTGTAACTACACACAGAAAGTAAGTCAGTGAGAAATAGTAAATGTATGATAAAATTCAAAACTAATATTTCGATCTTTGGAATTTATTTTGAGTTTAAAAATGGATTTATTTATTATTTGTGAGAAGACTTTGTGGAGCAAAGCAATAGTGGTTGAAATCATTTATCAGCTTTCTTTTAAAGTAATTATATGCTTAATTGAAAAGTATGATAGGTTCATTGTAAAAGCAACTAGCATTCTGCAGTCGCAAGAGAAAAAGATTTCTAATAAACTGTGATCACTTCCTCCGGAAATGATCAAGCAGAAATGATGAACACGGAAAATTTCTAGGACTTAGATGGTGATGATGTAATGATTTTGGACAACATGAAAATTATTTACGTATGGATTGGCGCCGGAGCCAATGAACAGGAAAAAAGGCTTGCTGATAATGTCGCCAATGTTTGTTTAATTCAGTTTACGCTTTGCTGCCTATAGAGGCATATTGAGATAAGTGGCGGTATCATTTAGGTAAATAGATTATTAAGCTAATGTTTACAGAAACAATGCCTTAAGCAGTGGTGATCCAGATATTCTGGAAAAGTATTATTGAAATATCAGGACAGAGAGAAACAATGAAAAATTTCAATTGAATGGTCGGTCTGTCAGACATTTCAGGACATCGTTTTGGATTTTCATTATTGGAAGTCTGAAGGAAGTGAGTGGTGCTCCTCACTATTTATCCTTCACATTCTAGTCATCATACAGCTTTTTAGCTTCAAAAAACTCAGTTAAGCAATATGAGAAAGGAAGTTTGAAGGGAGCACCTGAGAAGTTTTATCCAAACGAGAAAATGTTATGCTAAGGACTGGTTAGCCAAATTCTAATACATAGTGCTGCTTGACTGAATGAAAGCTTCTTACTGGCTCTAAAATGATACAAAAGAAATAAAAAATTGAACTATCGGATTGGGAGCAGACTCTAACTGAAGTAATTATTTTGAATGTTTAACCACTCTTCGTAGATTTTACTTACCTAACTGACTGACTACAAGCCAGAAGGATTCCATTAAACAAGTCTTTTATTTATAGAAGTATTTGGAAGGGGACGCACTTCCACGTCCAGCAGAAGCTCAAATTGTAAAAGTGCAGCAGGGTAAAGAAACACCTGAATTTAAAAAAATCTTCGAAAACTGGGATGACAACATTACTGTAAGAATTTCTTTAATGATTTTAAGTAAAACAAAGATTAAAAAAAAGAACTTTCATGCTTCCAAAATTTGAAATTGAAAGGGAAATCTTGATTGCATGATTTCACTTATTGAAGGTTTCTAGACTGATTCAATCATTTATTTGATTTAAGAGGAGTGATGCACTTCTTTCAGTGAAATGTGTTGTATCCAAAAAAATTAATAGCATTATTTATTTTAGAATATTCAGACTGTGGAAAACGTGAAGAAACGCCTATAATTCAGATGTAATTCGTTTGAATTTTTTTACTTCTAGTGAAGGAAATATCGCAATATAAGGCTATTATTTTGATTGGAAATCCCAACATATTTTTCTTCCCACTCTTATAATCAGCTGTCATCGATTCCTGCTGTCACTGTTTATGAGACCTTATTGCTATCAGAAATAAATTTTCGATATGTAGTTTAACAAGCAAAATTGACAAATATATCGGCTGAGTGATATTAACAAGTACAAATGAAAAATAGAAGAATAGAAGAGACAAGAAAAAAATTTGGCGATTACCAAAACTTTTTACAGCAGGCAGATTTCCATAATTTTTTGAAGTTACTCTTTTGATATTGATGTTCAGATGTTAGATAAGCAAACTTGACCAATCATTATTCATTTACACTGCATAAACATCCAAAAAACCCTAATTATTCGCTTATTCACATAATGCACAAGATTTTGTTGTGCAAAAATTTGTGCATATCGATGAAACTTAAATATCTGAAATCATTTCACTTCTACTTGATAGTTTGGTAAGGTTGGCTTTCTTTAGTTCTGTTCATTTTTTCCGGAACATAACTGTGAACATATTTCTCCTGCGAACGATCTGTCCAGTATAGGAGCCGATGAAGTTAACAAAATGGCTTCTGTAATTCTGCTGTGCAAACCTTTCTTTCCCACACAAATAGTTCATTTTAGCACGGGAACAATTAAAGCGATGAGTTTATCAAACATGGAGCATTTTTCGGAGTTAAGAAAGCACCAAAGAATCCACTCTTTGAAACACAGCGGTCAAATTATGCTTTATTCTAAAAACAAATTTTGAAAATAAAAGTTCCAAAATGGACTATTTTTTATTTATATCATGACGTTTTGATGCAGACTGATACAGATCTACATATTCAGTAGATTTGGAAGTTTCATTTTGTTGTTGACTACTCAGGTTGGTCTAAATAGACCTGGTCCTGGTCATCACTAATACAGCATATAAAAAGATGACATGGATATGTACCTGGAATTTGTTTGGAAATCGCGAGGATGAAGTATTACTGGACAAAAAATTGATTAGAGGACAAAAATGTTAAAAGTTAGGTAGATGCCGTAAAATGCGATGATTAATGAGTTGATGGATAGGAATTAAGGCTATAAAAATGATAAAGCATTAATCCTGAAAATATTTGAAAATCATTATTTACCTTGTTCCTGGCATTGGAGAACTGAAGTGTTGCCAATTTTTCATTGTTTAACTGACCAAATGAATCAAATTTTTGAATAGATCTCATTTTCTAGGTCTGCAACCTTGCTTGAGGAAATGGGAACATTTATTCAAAACAGGAATATCAGGATTATTCATGAATATCAGTCATTGAATTTCAGAAAGGAGTGACCATTCACGAAGACATCACAAAAATCACTTCGGGTTTCGTCAAAAGAAGAATGGATTATTACGAAGGTTTTCTCAATTTATTTAATTTTGGTTGAAGTTCATATTTATTTCGATTCGGGTTTTATAGCAGTGTTTTCATAATTGAGGGGATTTATCAAAGATTCAGTAATCAAGGAAATAAGCGGCATTGTAATCTGAGTAGAATAAATTAAGTCGAAGCTGAAAGAAACTGACAAAATTATACTTCTTCAGTGATATGCTTATGAATGGTAACTTGCGAAATAACTTTTCTTTTTTTCTTCATAGAGCATCGCTAGGAGACAGAAGACGTCCCTATAGAGTATTTCGTCTTCTGATATCCTTCACCATCATTATTCGCGTATTAATGTTTGTTTTTGGAAACACTTGGCAATGAAACTCTTCTGCTTCATGAGACATTTCTTGTTGGTTTGAACGAGTCCGCCTTCAAATGAACATCTGTTCAGAAGACGAATCCACATCAGTGCCAAAAAGATACGCTTGAAGATGTGTAATCTTAGCATTTCCTCAAGATTCGGTGGACAATTTCACTACTGTCTGCATAGCAAATCACACAAAACATTTAGGTGTGTAGCAATTATACTCATATCTTTGAATTTTGGTATTAGATATGTACAACCTGCGAAACGAATTCACGATGCTGTGAAGCCTACATTTAGTGCTCAAATCGTATGATTTACATTCATTTCTACTCAGTCAGCACAAAAAGTGATACTTAAAATACCTATCGATTTCGAGATATGCACTTTTCAAACCAACAGTTGATTGTTATTAACTAATAGCTTATTCCCCAGTGCAGTTTTTATAACCTTTACATCTACGTGGTGCTTTAAAAATGTGAAATTTTCAGTTAATGGAAATTCTGGGCTCCTTTGTCTATGTGTTTTGTGGATTAGAAGCAATTCTACTAGCAGTACAGTTTGTGTCATTGCTAACTTTTATGAGAAAGAAATATGCTTTTTATGGGACAACGATAGCACTGGAATTCGCCTTCTTATTCCTTTTCTTCTTATTTTACTTACTTCTCAGTACGTAAATTATACGACGAACAACCGATCTATTGCCTAGATTAGACTCAAAATTCTCGCACTACTGTGTCAAAAGCAACCATCTCTGAAGTATACAGTTTATACAAAGCATTAGAACTGTTCGTAATATTTGGTTATCCTACATAACTGTTGCAGAATCACTTTCATAACTCATGAGTCCAGTGGGCTAATTCTCCTCTTCTCCAAATAAAAGCCATATATTCCATAACTCGACTCACTCCATCTTCTGGCTCTATTTTTATTCGAATAATTAATCCTCTAGCTTTTTCAGAGCGATACCATCCATCCCACATCCCTTTCATTATAAGTTAATTTTTAAACAGGCATCACTGGTTGATGGTTGATTCTTATGCATCTCTGGCTGAAGATGAAATTGAGCCGATGTGATAACCGTTTACTGCATTCATCTCATTTGTAGCTTGAACATCAAAAACTCATTACAATTACAGTAGCAGTAGGTTTAAATTCACCCGAAGTGTCATCAACCTTGATTGCTGGTACAGCAGCACTGCTGAAAGATGATCCGCAAAAGTTCATGCATACGGTAGACGATGTGCAAAGGACTATGCAATGTTGTGGCTTTGCTGGAAACCACAAGGAGTGGACGCTGGACAGGACAGTTCACTACTTTGATCCGGTAAGAAAGTATTACTGTGCAGTGTCTCTTTGGTATAAGTCTTGATAATTCGTGTATTTTAGATCGAAGATGAATCAAAGGTAATGCTGGACGATGAGGCGAAGAATATTTGGCAGCCTCAGAATGAGGAGGAGAAAAGGAATTCAGCCCCTTTGTCCTGCTGTTCGGACAACAAGAAACGTTGTTCCAAGAAAAGGTCTCTGTTTTCGAACTTAAATCTTTCCAATGAAAGTACGATCCCAAGCATAGAAGAGATACGAGAATCTGTCAGCTTTAGTTGATAGATTAAAGTTACTAAATCGTTCTGCTTTTCATTCTTTGTATGATTACATTTTTATTAAGAAATTCTTTTGACTGCAAAGTCAGGTAAATTTGTGCGCCATTTTACGAACCAGGAGTTTTTGAATTTTATGAAATTAAATCCTAGAAGGTCATTATTTTCAAATGTTTTTACAAGAGAGTAAAATTTTCACAAAAATCGATATCAATACCTCATCGAAATAAGTAGTTGGCAGTGTAGGACATAAAAATGTGTACGATCGGAAAACCGAAGCAAAACGGATTTTGTATGAGTAAGCAACCTCGCGAGAGAATGATCTCTTAAGTAATACTCACAGCAGAATTACGAACACTTAATTTATGAAGAGCAAAATTACGAAGATCACGAGTAATAGATTGATAACCAATTGGAAACTGCTGGAAAATACAGTCATCCTATCTTAATCTAGAAAACTGAAGTGGAATTTTCTTAATATATGAAAATTGGAATAATAGATCTCAAGGATTTCAGTTCCTAGATTTTTCTGCTGCTACGTTAAGAAATTCCGGAAATTTGTTATCTCAACGATATTTTAGAATGTACCAACAAGGTTGCTTCAAGAAACTGAGTAGAGGTATTGTTTGGTTGATGGATTCAGTTGGTGTGGTTCTAGTGGTGAAGCTCATGCTTTCTGTATTGCAAGAAGTAATGCTAACATATGTTGCAGTTGATAGCAGAAAAATCAGTACTGCCACTACGGTAATTATTTCTTTTAATAAATTGAAGTAAAGTAGTAATTCTTTTCTGAATGTAAACCCGTGGAAGACAGTGCATCAAAAATATTTTTGATTGTACAGATTTCAAAAGCAATGGAAATAAAATAGAATAACAAAAAAAATTACATAGCTTCGAATTTATATTTTACTTCATTTCTTTTTTTTTTTTTTGATATTTAAGCAGCTGTTCAAGAGGATGAAAAGAAAACGAAAAAACACTCAGCAAAGAAGAAGCAATCATTAAAAAGAATTTTCTGATTACTTAAATTTCCTCATTATCTAAAATGTTCTTAAAATCTGTAAACAACACATTAGTATAAATCTACGGTCATTTCAATATTCTACTTAGATTTCTAATATTTTCATATATATAGGTAGGACAAAGTATTCTCTTCCCTGTTGCTAACTTTATTTAGCAAGCTAATTGTTTTCTCACCACATATTTTGTTCGCGTTTCCACCAGCTTTATGAATCTAAACAGATAGGTCTAATTGCAACTTGGCTCATAATAGCGGTAAAAGTCAAGGAGATGCCGAAAGTGTTGAATTGAAGTGTTGATTGAGGTCTAGGTTAAAGTTAATGAATATTGCATGCTTTGTTAGTTATTCGGAATGTTTGCAAGTGTTCTTTTCTTCCTTTCCTTTAGTTATCCTCGCCTATACACAATGGCAATTAATTATTCGATAGCTTGATCGTTGAAGATAAGAATTCAGCGATTTTAATAAGCTAATACTTGAATTTAGGAACTGTTTATATTAATTTAAGGATAGTTCGGTCAAATTTAATAAAGTTAAAGTTCTTGCCACAAAAATTGATTTTATGTTAATTTTATGTTAATTATTCGTTAGAGAAGTTGATACCTTAGGTACATGGAATTACTGCTAGTCTGTATTCATTTATCTTTCCTACACTTGCATTTGTTTCCATCATCCCACTTTAATCAAAAATGTTTTATGAAGAGAGAGGAGTGAATGGTAGTCGTCGTCGATTCATCGATAACAGCTCCTTTCGTCTCGTTTTATTTCTTTTAATTCGAATGGTACAAAACTCGTCGTGCAATAAGGTGACAATGAAGAGTAACCCTTTTTATGATTTGATTTACTTCCCTCCTTGTAAACCTTTCTCTTCCTTTCCACTTCATCGTTTGATATGCGTTGATCAGTTACTAATAAACTTTTGCATCGCTGAATACTAATTATTGATTTCTCTTCCTTATAGGAAAAAGAATTTTTTTTTTTTTGAAAAATGTTAGTAGTGTTTACCATTGTCGTGCTATGGTATGGAATTTCTGGTTGTTTCTGTGAAATTTGAAACAATGACAGACAACAAATAGCGATTTTGCTGCCACTTTTTCGAAAAGTAAAGAGTAAATAGGAAAAATACTTTTTAAATGTTTGTTTCGACAGTGGCAGTAAGCTTTTCGAACCATTTTCAGGCTGTCCTGATGAAACTGTCGTGTTCAGCTCCACCAAAAAAAACTCATTCAAATGCTTCTCCAGTGAATATATTCGCCCAATTAAGCTGCGAACATCCGGAATCTGTGGAAACTCGATTAGTTACTTCACCGCTTCCTTTAGAAGCTTCACCGATTCCCAAATCAAATTCATGGTTCTTCCTCTTAAGTTTCACAGTCGCTGCAAACTTCTTGTGTGCTTCCTGGCTGCTAATTAGTGGTGTCACTACACAACTTGTAACTCTAATACTAATTATCTGTAGCTTTGCATTATTGTGTGCTAGCTTAGTGATAACTGCAAGGAAATGGTTCCAAAATTCCGGAGGATATTCAATGTATATACCTGAAAACAGCGAATTCACTGAATATGTCGTAAGTTTATTTTTCGTTATTCTAAAGACTGTCTTATAGCCTTGTGTCACCACTATTATAATGGAGCGAATGGGTAAAATCTATTGACAATTCACGAAGATCTGATAAAATCACGATAGAAATCAACATATAAGACATGAAATGATCCACCTCTATCAGCAACTCTTCCCTAAGGTTTGGAAAAGCACAGAGACATTTCGAAATAAGTCTGCAAATGAGTTATATTCCAGTTATTCACTTAAGTCTGTTGCTGACTGTTTGATCAGCCCTCAATGTTTTCTGCGTTTTTCAACTCTTTGCTTTCGTCCTTCTATCATAACACCTTTTTTCCGGTTTTGCTTTATGTATTTTTTTTTTGCATTAAGGATTAGAATAAAGTTTTATCATCACTTAACGGGTAAGCCTTTGGATAACTGATTTGAATGTGTAATGATGAAAATATGTAGCGCAACAGTGACTGAAACTTTAATCAGTACTAATTATAGCTGACAGTCACACAACTAACTCCGAATTTTCTTTCCTAAGGTTGTAAGTTAATGAACGGAGCAATTTGGTGCTGTCATGTTATTCTTTCAGAAACGAGTAAACTGCCTGAGCGAACGGGTTAACAGTACGGGTTTGCTTGCAACCGATGAGGAAAGATAACTCGATCTGTGGAAAACTCATTTCATCTGATACATCGGGATTTGAGTCCATGTCTTCATAAAGTGATCCTTTACACTCTCTGTTTACATTCTATTATTCCCTCTGTTGTTTATGGTTTTTGGAAAATTCCAAGATTCAGTCTGATCCAGATGGGTTAATTTTATCAATGGAAGAATGGGAAAATACTATCCCTGTATTTCACGACCACTAACTCTCTTGATGTATTCAGATTGTAGTTTTCCACTTTTCATTTCCTTCTGCTTTTTGTTTGAGCTGTGTCCTAGCACGCTAAATATATAATTATTCATCGAGAGTTCACTTACTGACTCAAATGATCGCATACATATGCTTCCAGAAATGTTGGAATGCCTAGTTTATCTACTGCATAAGTAAGACCCTTTATATTAATTGCATCCTACAAATCGTTATTTAATTTGTTGAAAAAATGTCTTACATAGTGTGCAGTAGATGCTTTGGATCCACTACACACTTCTTCGGTGCTATTTGTTTTTCCAGTGACTGTTTAAATTTAAGCAGTTCACCGTCAAACTTTAAAGAGTCATTTGTTAATGACCTGTTTATGCTGTGTCTTCATGTTTGATAGTTGGATAATTTAATTAAAATTTCCTACTTTGTCCCTTAAAGTGGGATTAGTGATTAGTGAGGTAATCCTTTCTCTAAAAGCCTTGAGAATTGAATAATGTCCAAAACTGCTCCGGCGAAATAAATGTTTGGAATTGCCATAACTGTGTTGTCCCCGCTCTGACGGCCGCTATTATCAATGGATCAGTTATCACATTATCAGTTGTAGTGAATCTTCTTTAGACGTTTCAGGGAAAGCTTCAGGCGTTGGCATAGTGACTGTTCAATGGTATGCAAATGCCATTAGGAGAGGAAGTGACGATGCATAATTGCCGCGCTGTACCTGTACGGCGGTCATGCTAGGGCCATCTAATGTCCTTCGTGGATGGTATGTAGCTCCGGTATGTGCCCAGGTATGCATTCATCATTGTCATCATCTTCAGTGGTTCCGACAGTGACACCAACACTACTTGCTCTGGGTAGTACAACTCACGTCAACCATATGTGATGATGATGACGACAATGCACCTTCTGCAGCTGCGACATAAATGCCGCAAACCAGCAAACTATCGCACTGACCTTCGCATCAACTTGACAATAACCGCATGTCATTTTAAAGGACCGTTCACTCCTTCTTAAAATTTACTCGACGCTGTCTGCCCACTGACATTGATCCGACCGGTGTTCCCTGTGGCGACTCATTCAACCTGGCAACGACTTTCGCAAGCACTTTACGACCTGCTAGCGGAACAGTTCTGGACGGAGATGTTTGGCACTTCGAACGATTTCTCCTCTTCTGGTATTCGTGGACCGAGCTCGGGATTGAACCAGCAGTTAATTATTTCCAGCCATAACATTTTCATTTGCGTATCATTCAGTTTACATTCATTCTCACAGTATCAACACCAATATTACTACATGAAAGAAGTAAGTTAATGATATTACACTGAATTATTTATTAACAAGAGTTTGTTGGTGATAAAGAATAAGTTAGCTTATCACTCTCCAGTGCTATTCTTTCAAATTAAAGCACATGTGAAGTTTACATTTTATGATGCATGCAGAGACACATACAGTATATTCACAGTAATGGGATTAACATAACTAACTGAGAGCGTATATATGTAGAGTGAGAGAGAATACAGTATATTAACAGAAAGAAGATGACAATAATAGGTTAAATTAACAATTAAGTTGACTAGAATAAAGATGAGATGATATGGTAGCCGTAATTCATCATAATATCATGTCACTTCTTAATTATTTAGGTAAGGCTTGTCCCAAAATTTGAACCTTATTCATTAATCTTACTCTTTCACTTTCCTAAAATTAACGAGACCAATTAAATCTAGTACTGCACAATGATAAATAGTACTGAAAAGACGAGAAATTAAGCAAAAATATAAAATAAATAACTTATTCCATACATACACAGTAAATGAAGCATTGAAAAAAAAAGCAGTTGAACTAATTATGACTTGATGAAGAAAATGAAGGTTAATAAATAATTCTAGTAGCATCCGATACAGTTATTATCAGTGACACATTGCACTGACTGCTAAATGATCAATAAATTACAAAGTGGCTTTCAAGTGTTTGTGATATTATCAGTTTGAATTCAGATTACACTTTAAACAACAAAGGACATATGTTATATCTGTAAAGTAGGCCAAACAGGTTAAGCTAATGAAGATTAAATCTAATTAAGGTGTGTTAAGTACAGTACCACAAAATATTTGTTAACAAGCAAACATTTTTTGACACCATGTAACGAAGACCTGTTTCTGGGAGATACTCCAATCGATGATTATCGATTCAGCTAATTATACGAATTTAATAGCTTTGTTGAGCAAATATCTGCTATACTGCTGCTCGCATACGATTAATCAGTCCATAATCATCATATCAATAGCAATTTGACAGCACGAATTCTCACAAAAATCACACAAGTACTGTCTGGTGCAACCACCTGCTCGACAGCAGTCCGAAATTATTTCTGAAAAGGAATTTATATCTTGGAGTACTTGATTCTTCAGCTGTCAGTGAATCAGATACTGCACATTTTGATATTTAGGCAAAAGTTTTTGCAAGGAAATGAAAGATACTGAAAATAATTTCACATAGAAACGGGCAGAGAATTCTCAGTTTTGACAATCCTAGATCTTTTCGTCGTTGCTCAGTCAGTGAGAATTTGTTNCAGGTTGCTAAGTCAGTGAGAATTTGTTGCAAATCTTGTTTAGCATTATTGACTTCAACTACTTNGTTGCTCAGTCAGTGAGAATTTGTTGCAAATCTTGTTTAGCATTATTGACTTCAACTACTTTTAGATCCGGTTTCTCGTTTCGTTAAAGAATTTAACTGGAGTCCAAAGGGCGATTTAAATTAGTACTGACTAGTCAAACTTGCTTGGAAGAGTAAAGGATGCAGCTAATTTCTATGCAAAAAAAAACACCTTTTTTTGTTGTCGCATACACTTTCCCTGACACTTTTTCCACGTTTTCTAAATTTTAAAATTTAACGCCACTGCTAATTTCTCACTTTTCAACAAACCTTTTCCTGCGTATTTCAGCGTATGTTTCAACAATCCGCCACTTTTTCGACATATTCTCTGCATTGTGAAGCGATCTTTCACCGAACATATTTTGTAGCGTTCCATGCACTGATCCGTAACACCTAACGATAAGGCGACACATACCGCCGACAGCAACAATACACCGGTCGTCTTCATCTATAATATATATCGAACGATTGCGGATACAGACAGAAAATTGTGGTGACAATTAATCATGCCCATGTAGTGGACGCCATCTGCGATGTTGAAGAGGATTTGGACAACTGAGGGTTAGAATTGAAAAGTTTGAAATGTGATGATTATGTAAGAGAATACCGTGACGCATTTTGTATTAAATTCTTCTATTAATGCTACCAGTAATATCATGTGAGGTAATAATGATAATGATAATAAATAAGAAAATTTACATCGATAGTATCTATGGATCTGCCACACGAAAATTCGAAAGTAAAGAGTGGGAGTTAAGGGACATTTTGTAGCTACACTGAAACAAGTGAAGCACTAGACTAGAGTAGTCAATTAAACAGATAATGCAAGGTGGCCATAGTGAGATGATCAATGATAATTTAGAATGAAAGTAAAGCGAATTCAGTCCTGACATGAAACAGAACTCGGAAGGATGCATCATCATTTCTCGCTTACTAATTAGCGGCAAGGCGATGTTTTGCATAATGAGCAGCAGTTTGGTTGAAGTGCATGTGTGATGGGATGCCGGAATGAATTACAGTTGCTTTTCTGTTAGTTCTTTTCGTAGTTCACTTCACTGACAGTGTCACCGCTTTACCTTAAGCCTCAAGACAGAACTGCTCCACTCACTAGGCCAGCAGAATGAAGTTAGCGTGGAAGACGAGAGGTTAGCTTCTATTCTCGGCAGGATTGGTTTCTGAAGCAGCATGACCACGGGTAGTTAAGTAGTTTTATAGAGTGGATGGGTGATGCTACCCGCACCACCTGCCCCGCCCTGTTCATCGATGTGATCACCAACACCAGCACTGACACCGTCGGGAGTAGGAGCGGGACATTTCCATGTCACAACCACATCCTTCCTCCTTGACGCTTTATTTCCATTTCCATTCCGTCTTCGTCGGCTTCACTTCTGCCCACTAATTACTGTACTTGCATAGAGAAGTGGCAGAAAAGTCAAACGCTCCATGCTGTAGTGCTCATTTCGAATTCATATTTCCAGTGCGGGATGGAACTAGGCTAGAGATAGTGAAGGACTGCAGTGGATTGCTGCATGTGTAGGGACAGCTTCAAGTGACAGTTGCCTCAGGCAACAAGTACCGACGACGGCCAACAGCGAAACCTCCGCTCCGCTGCAACTGCACTCAGCTAAAAACAAAACTTTTCCAGCTGTGCAGGGATGAATCTGAGGATCGCATCTCATTCATCTTTGAAAAGTTCCTCATGAACTGGACGTCATCATAGGGCATCTTGCTTTTTCTGTCTACAATCACAACTTAAGAAACGGAAAGAATCAACCGGACTGAAGAAACCAGCATTATCTTCCTGTTAGCAGCTGCCAATTCAATTTCAAAATAAAAACTTTAGCAAAAGATATTAGTGCGATGGCGTGGTTCACTGCATCATATTCTCTGTTACACGGAAATGGATGCTAATTTCGAGAACCGTACTACCAACATTGTTGCTGACTGATAATTTCTCCATTTCTTTTGGCCTCATTCGCAGAAGTAATTTATATTATACGGTTTTTCATCTTGAAAGGAGTAGTAGCATGAATTGATAAAAAATCTCATATCAATTTGCAATTTGGCTTCGTCACTTGACAATCAAAGCCACGTCAAGGAACGTTATTTTCTCTATTGTCGGTTGGGAGCAAAAATATAAACACAGCGTTAAGTTCTTCCTTTTTCCGTGTTCCGTGGATGATAAAAACGTCGAGGCGTGTAAAACTGCTGTCGATAACTTGCAATGCTTACTAAGTAAAATAATTAACCTTTTACTTCAAAAAAAATTGAAGAAGCAGTCAATTAATCGGCTTTTTCCTATTGATTCCAATGCGAACCTCTGCACTAAATCAAAATTAGTTTTAGTCCAGGTAATCGAGAGTTTACTTTACGTTTACTTTACTTCTTCACATGATATAAACAAGTTATACTTCCGTGAATGCCTGATAAAGCGATGATTACTGCTTATCATTTTTGTTGAACATTCACTAAACTTATAACAAAAGGCACATAACCAATTGTTGTCAACATGCAATGTCTAATTTGGAGTTAATAAGTAAAATTATCATTATAAGGATGAATAAGTATTGCTGGTATAAGAACTCATAAATGTCAAGTCAGAATGTAGCAATCTCATCAATCAATCTTTTAATATTATCGGATATTTTTCAGAGAAAAGATTACATTGTAAGCATCATTTAGTGCTTCTGGATAAGTCGTTATGAAGATTGAAAAGTTCAAGAAGTTTACTTTCAAACAAATACGTTAGGGAAATTGGATATACTTTTGGTCATTATATTTGCACTAATATCCCGTCTTCGTGATATGGAACCAAATTTCCAAGTTTGACCTGAGAATAAACTAGAAGTTATGCCATATATTTAAGCATATTCCAAGTTTAACCATTCATTTTAAACTTGCGCAACTAATATTATTATACTATTTACTGATGAAGCAGAAAATTTCGTTTTACTTCCTACCAAAAAATTTCTGCTGAAGTATGCCAGGCTGTCTTGGTAAATTTCTTTGTAAAACTTCAAAAAAAAAAAAAAAATGATGGGAGGCAGCTGTTTTCCATTTTAAGATTTAAAAAAAATAGTTCACAACAAGCAATTTTAACTTGCAAAACTTTGATAGCTCTTCAAATCACGCTTGAAAAGCAGCCGGTTATTGAGAAGATTACAAACTCCAAAATTTCTGTGGTTAATTTGAAGTGTTAGTTAATTTTCGTTAATTATCTCTTATTGCTTTCCTAGGGGAAATTCTCTCATGTTAACGCGTTCCTCATTGCTTCCCTGTGTTTTTGAAGAGCAAGTAAGTATGGTACGAAAAGGGCAAATAAGTTTAATGATGCAATGTGAAATGCTTTTCACATGACTCTCTGATTCGGATTTTTTTTCTCTTAATTTTTCTTGTTTTTCATTGAATTTGGAATCAAATAATTTCACTTTACTCAAAAAAATAGTTTTCAGTTAAAAATCGCTGTTGAACCGCTTATGGCCACGAAAACAATACATCGTTTACTGCATTCCTGTTCAAGCATTAATTTATAGCTTGACTAAGTTTAAAATAATCTAAGGACAATTTATTTTCGAAAGACAACAAAATTTTGTACAAATTGAACTTTTAGTACCATTAATCTGCGAGTTTTTTTCTACAGAGTGTTCATTCTCTAAATAGTCATATTGAATATTATCGTATTTTTTCAACAGTAACTTAATAAATGGTATTTTGGTATGATTAATGAAGTGTTGATGGCATTTTTTAAAAACTGAATACACAAGATGCATCAGTATAAAACCATTCATTTTTCTTTTTGTAAAAAAAAGCTTAATAATGCACTATGATTTTCAGTACTGTACAACACCGCATGAAAAATAATTTTTCTTTTCGCCTTGAAAATCAATCACCGAACTCTGAATGTGTGATAACTATCTCCATAGCGAATTTCTGATATATGATGGTTTGCTCTTGCTCATAAAAAAAATCCATATAAAAATGAAGTTTTTTTTTTAATATGGATGATATTTAATGCAAAAATAGTTCTACAACAGATAAATCAGTTTTTCTTCCGTCACACTCAGCATTACGTGACTGATCTTCCACGTGTCATTTCCGACAGAACAGTCATGAAGGACCTTTACCTGAAGTAGTAATATAGCAAGCATGTGATCACTAGATCAGCAATAATGTCACTTGAGAAGATAATGCTTTCTGCCATTGGTAATATTTCTTTTCTAAAAGTTGAAAGAGCGAACTCTGAAGACGAAAACTGGCATTTTTTTCAGCTACTTCAGAAGGATCAAATTTTGGTGAGACCATCACGTACCACTCCAAATACTGCCTCCTCACTTCTTCTCCCATCTTTCGCTTCCGAAAAATTTCTTTGTTTTCAACAAGACCTTATTTGAAAACAAAATTTAAAACGGGAAGGATATAAATAACATTCGGCTGTCAAAACTGACAGCACAGCTCCAAACAGAGCGCATACAGAAAGGCAATTTTGAAACCATAGATGATAGCTGATGTAGTTTTGTTGATACCGCGTCCTCCATGTGTCGTTACCTCCTGGCACCGTTTCCCGGTACTTGTCATCACCAAAATGATTTTCGATTATAATGACTAGACAAAATTATTTTCAATTCTAATACAGGACAACATACCAAGTGAAACGTTAGGAGCTCTTCTAGCTTTCATCTCACTGGTAATAGTGATAAAATAATAGTAATAGGTTCTATTAAAAAAGATAAAACATGATAGCTGTACCATGGAAAAGCAAAATGACTTTTTTTCGAACGAGTAAATCAAGTAAAAGAATTAATTTGTTAGAGATAATTACAAAAACGGGTTAAGCGTTACTTTGAATTCCTTTGATGAAGATACCTAAGATTCCCACTTATATGGGAATAATTGGTGTCTCCCCATAACGGCTTCAGACTGTAAGTTTTACTCTCAAGCAGAACTCTTTTTGCATCTCTAAACTAAGTAATAACGAACAGATTGGACATCGAAGATGAATATGTTGAATACCATCTGAACCGCTACTCCATTGCTGATATCTTTATTATTTGCTCGAAATGCTATCTGTTCCTCTCGAATCAAAATTTGCTGTGATAATTTTTCATCGATAAAAATGATAAAGAGATGGAAACTAGTTATGCAGGCTGTATTGTATGGCTCTAAAGTTGGAGGGAACACATAGTAATCTAGTTTGTTTATTTTATTGAATTAGATGAGCTGATTATTTAACAAAGATAAGCGAATAGTACCAAGGACAGAGGATCGACTTATTCGGACAGGTTTTCCGGTTTAGTGATTCGTTACCATGAGAGAACGAAAATGACCGATTACTGAAAAAAAAAAAAAAGAAAAAAGTGTTGCTGTATAATAACGTGAGTGAAATTAAACTAAATTTCATTGGTCTTCTTATATATGGTTATTGTCAAGGATTCAGATGGCCGACTACCTTCTGCAGATCAACGTAGAAAGCTGAGTAACGATTCCAAATACGGATGAAGTGTTCTTGATAAATTTATTAATCTAGAAGGCGATCCGCTTTACTTAGCCAAGAAGCACAAAAGCTCGCAATGCAGAAATCAAACATAGCTAATGCAATGTATTATTATGAAAATAAAGCTAAGCCTTATTTTAACATTTGAGAAAATGAAAGTATAAAAGCTACTAGTGAGAAGTATGAGTCATTTCTCTATTTTATAAATATTTTCACATCCAGTACCCTATTAATTTTAATTGAAGTTGTTTTTATATTTTTAAATACTGTACTGATTTGAATTAGAGTTCCATTTTCGAAGAAGTTTTAACGAAAACTTCAAATCGTAAATGTCCGAAAACGTGCGTGTCTTGCATAAGGAACATACATTGTTATGAAGATCCGAATGCTAACAAGAAAATGCGCGAAAAAATACGGCAGATACGATAGGTCTTTTTTCTTTTTTTTTTCCAATGCTTACAGGCCGAAAAATGGCTGTAAGAGATTTACGCCCGCCCAATTCAATTAAATAAACAGTAGTTTTAACTTGCTGAACTTACCAAATCAGTTATTAGTGGCACGAACTAGTTACAATTTTGCCTGGGAATTTTGTTTCCTAATTAAACGGTCTCTTGAACAATAATTTCGCTTTTTTTCATGCTCCATATCAATAAACTACCGTACTACGGCAGAATGCCAGGATCCAGTTTTGAAAACATTATCAATTAAACTATTTTCTTTCCATTGAAAAGCGAACGAGGAACTGTGCCTTAAATTTAATAAAACCCAACGACTGAAGCTAAGTTGCTTACGACATGCAGCGATTTTGCTGCTTTGCTCACGATGTAAAATGATTACACGCATGACTGATAAGACTCCGAACGGAAAAATTCCGAAAAACAACTTTGGTGCAGACAGTGAGCCATTTCAGCCAGCCGATTCATCTCACTTCTTCTCACTACTTCTCTTCATCCTTTTCTATGTTTCGTTTTCAAAACTCATCTTTGACAAATAAACTGAACAATGTAATCCAGCGCAGTAACTCAAGCGATAATGGCTCATTGCACTGAAAAGTGAGCAATGAAACTGCCCTGAAATAAAACATTCCTGAAGAGGTCATTTGGAATTTTTTAACATGATCACTTTGGTAGGTTTTCCTAATTTGTATTAAGAAGTATACTATGATCTTGACCTAAGCTTTCTTGAAAAACTTGAAAAAATAAGTAAAATGATTGAAGAAATTCCTAGTCTTTTATGTTAATCTCTTTTAAGATTATATGATCATCCTGATTATTTTAAGCTCATTATAATTTTTTCTTTTAAATGGAGTTTTTTCAGCTACTTGCTCTTTTTTCCTGCGTTAGAACTCAAATAGAGTTGTGTATTTCCAATTAGTGTACGTAAACTACCCCTTACAAACGGTAACATTAGCGCACTAATTGGCACTGTCTTTACTTCCAACTCTATATTACTCTCCAAATGACATTTTGCCCTGCAATAATTTCGCTTCTTTGTAAATTAGCGGTAGGATCGAGCGTTGAGATGAACCTATATTCTTTACTCAACTCTCAAGACAAAAATACTTCCGGTACCACTAGTAGAGATTGTTATTATTATTATTTTTTTGATAAGAAATGAGAAGTGTTTTCTACAAAGCTAAATTTCGTGGCAAAAAAAAATGAAAAAATTAAAGATAAAGCTACTAAATTAACAAATGTTAAGCTCTTTGTCTCTAAAGCATCAATCGCTATGTGAAATGAAATTGATTGAACGAAAATTAAATTATAGCATTTCATGTGATGAAAAAAGCCAAAAGAAACGGAAAATGGAGACATCAAGGAAAAATTTCTGAACTAATATGAATATAAAAAATATTTCGAACACACTCCTTGCAGTAGTCATCTCGCAAGTCAAAATTAGGGTATTCAAAATTAAAAAAGGATTATGAGAGATCAGTAGCACATAATTAAAATAAACGGTTTGACTTCCTTGCTGAACCTATTGTACTTCCATCACCAACAAAGTTTTATTAGAGTAGTTTTGATAACACATTTAAAGAAACTGCTGTTGAAGAGATAACACTGAAGATGGTGAAGTAAAGAATGAAAACACATTGTGAAAAATGTGAAGTCAAGAGGATCAAGAATCGATTCAAACTCGATCGAAGAAATTAGCATTAGTTTCCGGATAGCTCATAACTCCTACTTTGCTTGCTACAACAGCATCGACATCTCATCGGAGACGACATCGAAAATCCGTGGTGGATCATCATTGTTGCGACTAGTCGACGTAAATGGCTTTTATAAATTATTTATTAGATGCAGGCATGATTTATTGCTTTAGTAGTTTGCTATGAATGGCTAATTCCAAAATTATATTAACTTTGAATTTTTTTCTGCTCCCGGTAAACAGAACAGGCGAACAAATCAGCTTCTGTACCAACCGCTCTTACTCTAAACTAAATATTTAGACGAAAAATAAAACACTCTCTCGTAAATGACAGCACTAGTTGATTGGAATATGTTTTTAAAAAGACGAATCCCTCCTTATTTTGTCTAACTAAAGTATAAAATTTTGCCGGTCATTGTTGCGAAAGTGCTATTGTGTTGTTTGAACATGAAACACTTAGAAATTTGTTGCCCTCTTCCGCTTTCCAGTACATAATTAAGCAAAAATTTGAATAAAATTTTTCAAATCTTCCGTAGATAGCGTTACTAATAAGTGTGATACTAATTATTATCGTGAACCATTAGCAGAATAATTGTGTCCAAGTTGCAGCAATACAGGACAAGCAAGCAGTATGTTTCTCTTTTTTCGGATATTATTTTTATAAAATAGATTACTTAGGCAGGACTTTCTAATTGTGTTGCGTCTTCCATTTATGACAATTGTATACAGAATAGCAGAATAATATTGGAAAAAACGATATGGTAGAGCTAAAGAATCATTTCGACTGATTCAAGGATACGAAACATTTTATTGTCAGTAAAATTTTGCTGTACAGAACTGAAGAAGAGTTTAGCTATAGTACGATTCTAGTCCTGAGAATCATTAGTGCTAAATTTTCGGTTTTATGAAATGACGAGGCAGTAGAGTCCAATTCATACTATTCAAATTAATAATAGTTTCACAGGTTACCAGATATTAGTGAATAAAAACAGTCACGCATTCAGTGATAAATAAATCATCAGCAAAAAAAAACTGATCGTCTTGGATTCCTTATCCAGCATTCCTGTTATTTCAAAGGGAAAGATTAAAGTGTTTGAATTTTGTATGAATGATGAAAATGAATCCAGGTAGCCTGAATCATTTTTGGGCTTTAAGCGGTATACTGATAAACAACAAATATTATGCTGAAAAAAACTTAACTTCAGTGATTTGCCGTTTAAGTAACTGATTTAATAAATTAACTTTATTTGTATAAATGTTTTGCGTTTGGTATCATCATTTATTGAAAATAGACATTGATCGACCCCTTTATTCTTGTTTAAATAGCAGAACTATGGGCCTAATTTTGATTCTGGAAAAGAAAGTGGAATTCCGAACTACTTGTCATAGAATTTAACCTCACAGTTACAAGGACGACAGATGATCACTGAGCGATGTGTACTATTTATAAAATAGATTTCTCAAAAAGTTCATATTAAATCTTTTCAGAAAGATGATTCGATTTCGAATCATCAGTAATTAGCATTAAAATGACTCAAAGTAATTATATGCTTGAATGGAGTTTTTCTTTTTCCTTTGAAGAATTGTTTGCCAAGTGAAAAAATGCTCGTTTAAATCTTACTATAACAACAGCAGAACTCACCTTGCTTCACACCTGATTCCATTCGAGAATGAAAAGTTCAGTAGAATCTCATAATGATCTCATGCCTCTTTATTCAACCTTCACGATCTAACAGAGAGAAAGAAGAGGTAATTCTCCCTCTGCCCACAAGCCTGAGAAAATGAGAGTAAAAGTTGTCAGCAGAATTAATGAATCATCTGGAATCCAAGGAAATATTTAGAGGAAAAGAATAAAAATGGGTAATCTCTCATCATTAATGGTATTCCTAGTCCGAACCACGCCTAATAAAATTAAGTCTCACTGCAATTGTAAGTGATTTCAAAAGTTGATTTTATTCAATTCCGCTTTCCTTTCCAAAGTACCGGCCTTCTCGGTTACTGTTCGGATTCATAGAGATATTCTCTTGTAATTCACAAAAAATTTGAGGAATGCGGTTGAGAATTTCAGAAAAGAGATGAAAACCTTTGCTCTGTTAAAGTCAGTAGAATAAAAGATCAAAGAGGCCGAAGAATTCTTATTACAGATGGTTACTGTCTTTCTGTTCATTTCACGGAAAAGGGATGTAAGGACTTGATCACAGAGAAACAAAAAATTAGCTGAAGGGGTCAATGTGTCAACAAGACAAGTAGTCAAGGCAATAAGGTCAAAAAACGACTTCAGACAACAAGAAACGGCACTATCAGTGCAGAAAGAATTCAAGTTCATGTTCACAAGTCGTTGCTAACAGACAGAACTGGATTTGTATGAACCAGAAGATAACGAAAATTCTAAAGCATATCGTCGTCACCTACCGATCTTTCCTTTTTTCTAGATGTGTGCCGGATAGCAAAAGAAAGTTGATTAAAAATTTAAAAAATGATTTTGGAAATGAGAGGTAGGAAAACGACCTCCTTCCCCAATACCCTTAGTTTTTACTAATTGCAGGAACGAATTTCACACTTTTTGGAATTTGAAACCATTTCAGGAAGGATAGTGACAATGCATAAGCAAAGATTCATTCCGGTTCTTGACAAGACTACTGCATTTCGCACTAATTTATCCATCATCCATACTCAGTGATATGTAAAAGTTATTTTCTAACAAATCCCTTCATTAATTTTTTAAATCAAACACTAACTTGTCCAATAATTAATAAATACGTAACTTTGCTTCGATTTTGACTAATTTTTTTTCGACTATATTTGTGAAAAATAAACCTTTCAAGAATTTATGTATATGACTGACAACGCTATTTTATAATTTCAGCGAGTGAAATCATGGGCGGAAAAACCTGAACAGTTTAACAATGCACAATCAAAATGGTAAAAGAATCAGGTAATGTAATAAACAAAAAGAAGACGACACGAAGAGCATCACAACTGACGTAATCTATACGGATATTAATCTAATAATGTAGTTTACAAAAAACAAAAAAACACACACACAAATAAACATAAAATTGATAATGAATTTATCGCTGCTAAAAATTGGATATTCACTGACACTACATGCATCTGGCGGTCCTTAAAAAGTGATAAAGGAATGCGTTGAAAAAGTAGACTTGTATCACATTAATTTAGTTAACAAACTCTAGATGGCGCAACTTCCCCTAAAGACAAAAATGCAGAGCCGAAAATTATTTTTTTCAAAATACTCATTATTACACTCAAGCTGAATCCTAAATTTCATGCCATAATTTCAAAAAATTACTGGCAACAATTCTACGATCAATTACATTTTTATTCTAAAGTGAAATTAAATAAAGCTTGAGTGCTGAAGAACAGAGAAATGAACATGAAAAGAGAAAAAAAAAAAAGGAACATTTTACAGATGAAAGACCTAGTTACAAAAACATAAAGTCAGTAGAAATATAGGTGATTTTCTGGTACCTTAAGGTTTTTTAAAAATAAATAAATTAAAAGAAGTGGAACAACTTTACAGATGTTTTGATTAGAAGATCATTAACGAATCAAATGCCCACGCAAGCACCATCGTCTAATTCTCGCTGTAACCTTTCATCGAATACCCTGGAAGAACATTTCAGCAACTAAGACATCAAGGCTTTCCTATCTTTAACTCCCGTTTTAGATATTGCCAAGATACCATCAGTCACACTCAACACAATCTTTTTTTCCCACATTTGCCGCGAAGGAAATTGGTAATTACAGCGCAATATGAAAAAAAACTCTGATGTTTCAGGAAAAATAAACTATCACATACTTTCTTAAAATACTTCCGCACTCGTAATATTGATGAATATCTTGTTTTCAAAACCGTAATTTGCTTTTGAAATCAAGAGAAAAAAGGACACTTTACCTATAAGACTTAATGGAAAAGTCCCAAATAAAAACTTCGTCATGAAAACGGGATAAATCATATCCTTCCTTTTGCAGATTCATTTTTTTCAGCTTATAAGTACCTATAACATACAAGTTTAAAAGAGCAAAAAAATTAGAGATTTTCATCCCTTGAGCTATGTGTCAAGATATCGAAAAATATAAGCGTAACCTGTTCGCTCAAAATTTTTGCAGAAGCGTAAAAAAATAGGAATAGCATAAGATGGAAGGCTTTTTTTGACATGTTCCGCTATTTTAAATACTGCATCCTGAAAACAGACTGGTAACTTGTGTAACTGCTATTTACATTATTAAAATTAAATATGTGACCGGTGAAAAAATAGACGACTAAAACAATCCTAACTTTTAAAAACTCGCCCTCTGCTACGATGACAGCGGCCATACCAGCTCGACCTTCTCTGTCTGCAAAGTTTTTCGGTCAGCAGTAAAAACAATATATATTCCGAAATGAACTCATTAAATAATAAAAATATCAGTAAAAAACAGCAAAACTTACTCGGTATTTCGACACCGTAAACAGCAACATCGGTTACACATTTTAAAAGTTGCAAAATACCCTCTATTTCTGTAGTACTCACGTTTTCACCCTTCCACCTACAAAAACATCCAATTTACTTAAAAATCTGATTTAGGATAAAAAGAATATAATACACAGTGTATCATTATCAGAGTTAACCAGTGCAGCAATGGAAGAACAAGCGACCTTTAAAAATTCTTCAGACACGAAATGTGGCACTATATTCTAGGAGGAAAAAAAAACCTGAAAGTGTCGCCTTTTCGATCCTTGAAATACAGATATCCTAGATCATCCCAGTGCACAATGTCACCTGATGTAAAAACAGCATCACCTCTGCGTAAAACATTTCTCATTATCTTCTTCCCAGTATCCTTCTCGTCTAGATATCCCTCAAAACTGCAAAAATCCCTGTCATGTCTCTGCAAAATATATCAAAGCATTCTGAAATCTTGTATCATATAATTTTTAAAATATACCGTTATTTAGGAAATGATTATGTAAAAATGGTACTATTTCTAGGATAAAAAAAAACCTCAATTTCATTTAATTAATCACTTCAACGAAATTAAAATTCCAAACTTATATGAAGGATAAGACAAAAGATGGGTACAAAAACAGCAATTACCTAAGTAAAGGTTCATTTTCCATGATAACACCGACCATTTCACCAGTTTCTCCCGGTTTGCACGCAACACAAAATCCATCTTTCGTACGAATTAATTCACCGGTATCATCGTTAACTTTAAGTAAACGCACAGGATATAAATATTTCACAAAAGGATGCACCGGAATAAAACCACACGATCCAACATGATTATCTATGTTCACTGAAAAGTAGTGTAGATTTATGGAATTTTTAATAAATTCTCTAAAATACGAAATATTTCAAAAATCATATCACTTGAGGTAAATAGACGCATAAATGCGAACTGCAGAAAAACTCCAGTATAAATTTCCTGTCATCGAAGCGATTGTACAATTATAACAATGTTCTGCCACAACAAATTTCTTCAGAAAATGAATTTATTTTATAGAATTTTGTAAAATTAACAAATAACTTGAACATACCAATACTTGAATTGCCTTCTGTGCTACCATAAAATTCACCAATTTTTTGGATGCCAAAACGGTGCACGAATTCAGGCCAAATTTTTGCCCGTAAACCATTACCGAACATAAGGCGTATTTTGTGTTCCCTTGCCTCTGCAACCTCTTTTTGTGTCAGGAGGTATCTGAAAACAAAGCTACTGTACGAAAGAAATGATTGGGAAAAATAAGACTACCACTCTAAATCCCAAAATATTATACCGAATAGAATCATCAACAATCATCGGCCCGCCTCGTACCCCCACTTTCCACAATGGAATAACTGAAATTTTCAAATAAGATAAACTTCAAATCAGATAAAAATTATGTTCCGATCAAAAACTACCATGAAAAACCTTACCTACATATTTCACCAATATACTGACTGACAGTGCAATTATGTCTGACACAGTCTTTCCAGAAATTACTTGCAGAGAATTTTTTCCTGATGACACACGTGCTACCTTGCAGTACGGTCTGTCCGATACCGAGAACTCCTCCAGCACTATGGTAAACTGGCATCATCACATACAGACGGTCCGTTGTATAGATTCCAAAAGACTTAGCGACACCCATCGTCATCCAGTAATACCTAAATTTTAAAGAACTGATTGCAAAAGTTTGAAAATAAATGTGGCATGTCCATATCACTAAGTGGACTCAATATGTCACAGCTGTTTCTCTATGTCACTTATTTTCCTGCAGAATTTCCTAATTTCATTAATTTCTCATTCCTACAAAGTTTTTTCTTCCTTTTTTTCGAGTAATTCAAATTGTAAATTTATAAGAACTATCACCATCAAAACATTAACGTTAAAATAAAATCCACTTCCACGTACCGGTAATGCTTTATCACAGCTGGTTTCGGATTTCCTGTTGTCCCTGACGTGAAAATATAACAAAGAACTGCTAAAAAGTTAAAAACTGTGAGAAAAAACAGATTTGCAACTATGTACTGCACAACAGTTTCAAGGCAGTATCAAATTGAGCCAAAAAATAATTGAGTAAAAAAAAAAATAATTATACTAAGGATACAGAGGACAGAACTTCAAGATAAAATTTAAATTCTCATAAAAACTGTTTTATGGTGTCTAGAAGTGGGCATAGCCAATCAATAACCAATCGACGTAAGAGTGTCCTTTCATCTGATTAACCTCCAGAAGAATTAAGAGACCGAGTGAAACAACACCAGAAGCTAGTGAAAAAAAAAAAGAAAATTACATCTGAAAGTTGGTTTATCTTCAACGATTGGTTCCTCGGAAGAAAATAACGGAATTTTCGTTGCTAAAGACAAAATGCCATTTTCCGCACCAACAAAATCGTCTATAACATAAACCTTCATCTGATCCAACTTTCCCGATGAGAATAAATCACTCAGTGCTGAAAATGACGAAGAATCTTTAGCACGTACTTTTCTAGTTCTGTTTCTGAAATTTCCCTTTCAGCGATCAGGTCTCTCCAGTAGGACGCACCTACATAAACCTATCCAAAACAGTCACGAAAACGAATAAATTAAGTCGGAGTAAACTAGTTGTTCATAACAAAGACCATTGTTCGACACATAAATCGGATGTCTAACATTCATACTCATCTGTGAACAGTGTTGCTTTTTACAACGAAAGCAATGACTGTAAAAACTCCTCGAAGTTCGATTCTTTTACAAACTTCATGAGCATTTGTCCTTGACTTCCTTGTGAGGTACAATTGTTGCCCAATCTCACTGTGATTCTGCAATCTAGTATCCCACTGTAGGAATGATAATTTTCCTGCATGCACAGTTTTGCGCATGATTCTTTGATCAAGTTTCAAAAACCACTGTGCATTTCTTAACGTCAAGAAAATTCGACAATAGATAAGACTAACCAGGAAGAAGTTCCCTGCTTGTGACTATGGAACTTGACTTCGAAATGCTGATTGAATGGGCAAGTGGCTCTGCCTTGAGATTTACATTCACCCACGAAGTGATAATACCTATCTTACTTAATCCAAGCCAAATAGCAGGAAAATGAGCACAGTTCTCAAGAAACAGTGCTACTACATCACCATTTTTGTAGCCTTGCGACTGCAAAAATATTTAATTTCATTTTTGATTTAACAGATCACTGAATCTTCTTTATCAAAGACAGAGCAGTTCAGGATTAAAAAAGAGGTAAATACCGCACATTTCCATAAAGTACACTTCGTTAAATGGCTTTATTTTTTCTCCTCTTCAAAATCTATTTCGGTTCAATGACAATATGAACAAATCTAAAATGAATCAAATTCTGGACAAGTGTAATTTGTTAACCTGAAAGTAGTTCGCATATTGATTGCACAATTGGTTCATTTCATGGAACGTAAATCTCCTTCCTGTGTCCACTTCAACTACTGCTTCTTTATCGCGATAAATTTTAACATTTCGTAAGAATATTTCATGCAACGGTTCATTTGTTTTCATATGTTTCCAAATACCCCATCTCAATCGGACCAATAATACCAAACCACTATATCCGAAAGAAAATAAGGATATTTTAAATCAAACTTATTAACAAAAAAGTACAAATGATAAGTCACATTGAACGGCAGAGTAACTGTAGAAAGAAGTACATTAAAATACTACACTGGCAAATCGCTTTAGCCATATTCAAACACATCATTGGTGAGGAAAAATTTTGACTGTCGAGAACATTTTTTTTCTTACTGATTAGTAGTTAATTGAAAAGAAGAGTAATAAGTGTTGTTAAATCAAATGTGTTTACATTTGTCGGTTTGACATGTGGCCATCTGCCTGAATAAATGCCGTAAATTACTCAAGAAATTGTTATCCATCCATTTTTTTTTTTTATCAGTGTTAGTTTGAAATATATTACCATTAATAAATTTGAATTTCAACATAACTCACCACAAATCTCTTCCCATTGTTGAACGGAACTGATAAAAGTAGTGTGAAGTGAGACACTGATAAATTAAATAAACGATGAGTGCGAAAAATATGTACAGCGACAATGTGTAGGCTAACGATGTCCAAAATGCTATTTCGGCAAAGAACAATACATTGAAATCAAACATCCTGAAAAAAGTAGTAATTAAAACAAATGATGAATGCTACACAGATTCTTTAATAAACAAAATTTCCTGCAGAAAAGCAGGAGGAATTAGTACTGTGTATCGAATTAAACAATATGAAAACAGCAACTGACTGTTGAATCTATAAACATTCCTTTACAGAAGAAACTGCTCATCTTCGAAAATGTGACCAGTCCTACACGCAGTATTAGTATTAAATAATGTCATATGCTCCAATAATTAATAAGTATTATACAACAAGCAAAACTATGGGTAATTTTATTATATTCATCCAGCAAATCCTGTATTTCTCAGGGCATCACATAGCTGTTGAGACAGATGTTTCACTCAAATCTTGACTTGAAACAAACGTATAAAATGATAGAATTAGTTTCAAAAATTTCCTTAAAAATTACGGTCCTCTAAAGATTACAGCAGTTTGTACGAAAGGAGTTACTAATGGATTTCCATTAATGATAATATATTCAAAGTTAATACGCGACAAATGAGTAAAATAAACTGCTTCAAGTGCTACAAACTCATGCAGAAACTGAATTATCAGTTTAATATTGATCATAATAGCCAAAGATAGCAATGAATTAATACGGATATTCAATTTACAACAAAAAAATAACTCTACGGAAAACTCGTTCAACAAGTTAAAAGCAGCTTTATAATGAGAGTAATGTTATAATAGTGAAAGTATTGTTCAATGGTTTTTTTTTTTTTTAAATCGATAATAAAGGAAGTTAGAAAGCAATCGTTTTTAAGCACCAAGTTCTCTTTCAGCTTGCAATAGAAAAGAACGCTTTGATTTCAAATATTAAGCAATAAAAAAAATGGAATGACAAGTGGATGGAAAATCTGACGGACTATCTGAAATATCTAACAAGCAGAAGAAGATAATGAATCATTTGCTTTAATAGTTAGTGCCGTCTAGTATAAAAATATTTTCTAAAGATTGAAAACCGACATTTTTTCAAAGTTTGGGAAAATTCTCGTTCTAATTTGCATACAACATGCTTCATATAAACATATTTAAAAGAAGAGATTCGAAAAGACGTCAAATCAGAATGACATTCAAGAACGTTTTTGAAGCGCTGAATGACTAGAACGAGTGTTGGAAGAGAAAGATTCTGTGAATAATTGTAAATTTTAACACGTTAAAGGAGTATTTCTTCTTGTAGTTATAGCCGTGTTATCTCCTATCGTACATGTGCTCATTGAACAGTGGAACAGTACAACAACATGAAGGAATTACTCGAAAGTTTTATAGTTCATTTTTTCATGCGACCAGTCGACCCTTTGCAGTGTATATTAAAACAGGAAAGTCAAAGTGCTACTCGCTGACTCGTCCACCACCGCATTCATAATGCTCGACACAACAGTGAACATGGATGTTTGTGTGTCTCCGAACAAAAGCGCAGCTGATGAACCTAAATAAGAAGGAGAGGCACCTCGCGAGATTATCCAAATATCGAAAATTAGTTTCCCTAAGTAGTATCGAACAGTAATCGATTACCCTACTCTCGATGGCCCTGTTTGTCATCTGCACAGCTGACTATTATATAAATCATTGCCTGCATCACTGACAGCAGCAGACTTGCCAAATGCTGCGCAGCAGTGTTACTTCAAACTCAGAAGCCTAATTTCAGCTGCTTTACACATGAAATGATACCGACAACGAACATACCTAGTGAAGTAGAGAATAACTGCCACTGCAAAGAGGACACAGTTCCAGCCTCCTCCAGCATCCCATCCACTTAAGCCTGCATCAAGTAATGAAGCTAACTGCGCGCATATAAATTTGCAGAAAACTAAACAACAGAGGATACTCTTTGCTGATACAGATGACAGTGCTATCCAGAAAGACCAGAAAGTATTAACGATCGCTTAATTGGAAAACTTTTCAGACCGCTGCTGCATATTAAATGAGATAAAAAAGAAAATCAGTCACTTCTGTGGACGGTGACGATAATCAGTGATGCTAAAAGGGAATAGCAGTGAATCTTACCAAGCAACGCTGTGTAATTGGTCTACGCATTAAGCGCGAGCATGGGGAAGAGAGGAAGGAAAATCAGCGTCGAATAACAAAATAATGAAATGAAGGGTCCAGGAAATAGAAAAAAACAGGTACTGAAATATAGAGCAGGGACTTGACACTGAACTATAGCCGCAGGACAATGTGAAGAGGTTGAAAGAAGGAAGTAATTCATTGAAAAACTACTTTTTACAACGTAGCAGCTCTTTTTTTGCTGGTAATATATTATCTGGGAGTATTTCAAATAATGTAGAGCACTTCCTGACATCATATGCTCACATCAATTCTAATTAAACTTATCATTTCAAGATAAGCAGCAAACAGTTAGAAAATACTTGCCATAGGAAACTTATAAAACAACTGGTGAGAGAGGAAAACAGATTGACGAATAACAAGAGTAATTTATAACTCAAAAAGCTGAAAACTGCGTTATTTACTGGTCGGTCGTCGCTTGCCAGGATGATTGAACTATATGCGTTTGTATAAAAAAGATACTAATTTGGGATGGATAGAATTAAAGCAACATACATCATTTTCATTTAATTTCCATCCCTATTAATTAAACTCATCATTGTAATATCCAGAAAGCGAAGAAAAAATGAATAAGCTTAACCGAATCCTATGAATGGACAGTTAAAAAAGTACACCTGTGGAGGAAGGAGAGAAGGCTGATGATCATGATGAACAGTTCACTAAATTTCTCACTGCTACAGAACAAGAACTACAATACAAATGGAACTGATAAAATACGACCTCTACATTCACTGCAAAAAATTGTTCATTAGTGGCTCATTTTCTAACGGTTCGACAAAAATTTCCCCATCCATAATCCAAATCACTCACTTGGACTCATTTCGTGACTTTAATTTCTGAAAACATGTCCTTGCTTTTAAGCAATCAGGACAGTTATTTATTAAAATGCTGTTTGAAAACTTTTAAAAAATTTTCAGTTTCTGATGCTTCTTGCAAAAAAAGAACATTCACAAAAAAACAAGCTTACCCTAACAATTCCATAACTGTCTTCCGTTAGGTGACTCTCATTTCCAAACCTGTTACGAATAAAGCAAAAAAAATTTAAGCTGTGTGTTTGTGTGGAAATTCACGCAAACTCGTAGCTATGTCTCAACGTTGAAGAAATTCCAGAAATGGAGAAATCTTATACTTTACTTACAAATAAATGATATATCATGCGGGAATTAAAACCAAAAATGACAAAAGTAAAAGGAGCACTTGGGAGCAACGAAAAATGGCACTTCCTTTCCGAGCAGCATTACAACAGAGGAAAATGCACAAAACGGAGGGTTTTTATTCAGATGAAAGAACGAAAACAGGAATGAGTTGGACTGGTAAGTATTATGATAAAATAGATACCAAACATAAGAGGTTCCGTTATAAAGACGCCGACATAATTTAAATGAAGTGTTTTACCCACGCTACGAATTTGTTTTCTTCCTAGGAAATGGGTGTATCTACCCTAATAATACCACTTAAAAAAGGAAAAAACAATCAAAAAAAAAGGAAAAAAAAAAAAACTATACTGGTGTTCAGCAGTCGTCAACGATACAGGTTGAAAATCGGGGCAAGTTAAAGAAAATTTGCGGGAGAAAAATCCGAAAATCATTTATGTTGTATGTCGCCGGACGGGTTTATTAGATAGTGGATAGAAAAGAATGTCAATATAATACAGCTCAGTGGCTGTGGTACTTTGCTTCTCATCGTTGCAGAAAATACCCTTCGCGGTGACTGAAAATTAGATTTTTTTTTTGTAAGGGCAAGTGAACAGAAAAGTTAAAAAGCTTCAACGAAAAGATATCGACAAATATTCATTACTTTCCCTTTCACTTGTACTAAATAGTTTTTTTTTTTTTCATTTCTATTGAGGAATCTATTGACCGCTTTTGAAATGTATCCGCTGCGATTTATTTTTTGGCTTACACAGTGCTCTGCTGCATGGACTCAGCAAATAAATGGAACTACTTCCATCAAATTTGTCATCGAAACTGCTATGTCTTGTATATCTTGCGTAAAGTGGAGAGAGGGACGAAACCAATGATAATATTTATATTATGTTTAGAGAGAATAGACTGTCTACGGCAAGATATTTCTCATAACCTTTCCAAGTGAATTTTCTGTACCAGCAGAAATGGGAAGAAAATACAACACGACAGCAGAAGAGAATTAAAAGTACAGTAGAATAATTAGTGAAGATTAAATAAGCATGCTTCAGTAACATGAGCACAGTAGGAATAAATGTGAATTAGAACAAACAAATAATCACTGTCATGCGCACATAACTGAACAAAGAAACAGTGAGTTAAGAACCTAATCTTTAACCAAGTGCTTATGAGTGGTTAAGAATGACAACACAACTACTCAACTGAGCCATCACTGTCAATTAATGATGCAACTATACTGCACCAAAGAGACTAACTGATTTCACGGTAAATGAAGGTTAAAATGGAGTTTAAAATAATTTCATTGGATACTGTATAAGTTTGATAATAATGGATGGATAATTCTGCTTTTCCATTAATTCTCTGTTCGTTATTCATAGATTTAGGAGCCAGTTTGTTTTCTTAGGGAAGTTCAAAAGCTTGATGAAACTCTCATTAAAATGATGCAGTCTAAAAAAACTGAAAAGAGAAGACAAAGCAAGTTTTAAAAAAATAAAATAGAAAAAAACCAACTGGAAAAACTTACTTCGAAATGGAACCACAGCTAGAAATAAGCAATACACGTTAACCGACTACGATGAATTTACATATTTCCGAGCCGATAGATATAGTACCACCACCATAAATGATTTAAAAGTGCAAACGCATTCCTCTGAAAAACTCAAAGTGAAAATAGAATAGCAAAATTTCTTTGTAGTTAAAAAACTAAAAGATTTTCACATTTCATAGAAAGTCGACAAACCACAACATGATTGGGACCACTGATGGTCATCAGTAACCCTTACTGATATGCAACCAATAAACTGCAGAGATGGATGTTTAATAAGTGGAAGGCAGTCATATTTGCCGACAGCTTTCATCTTTTCAACAAACACCAAGCTTATGAAGATTTAACTAATGATGCTTTTTAAGCAAAAAAAAAAAAAAAAAAAAAGAAAGAAAGAAACAAATAGAGACAACACTTTATTCCTCACACATTAAAAAGAATAAGTTTTACGACACTTGAGAAAGACCAGTAAAAGTATATCCCATTATCAAAGAAATAAAAATTAAAAAAAATAAACAGAAATGACGACTTTTAACTTCTCTTTAGAAATAACCCGTTGTTCACTGCTGAAAAAAAAAAAAAAAAAAAAAAAAAAAAAAAAAAAAAAAAAAAAAAAACAATGCAACATGACATTAAGACTTCAAATACCGATCATCGGAACGCTGGTCAAAATCTAATATGAACTGAATAATCTGCATATATCGCATTACTAATGCTTTGAAAAAAAAAAAAAAAAAAAACAAAACAAAACAAAAAAAATTAAATTAGATTAAACAGATGAGTGCTGATTCCTTTAATTCCTGTATTTTGGAAGAAATGTTTTGCCAAATCAAGATAGCAAATTGTAATACGAAAGACTACAGTAGAAGCATATTGAATGGTATTTCACTAGTTGATGAGCTGTGTTTCCAAAGATTTTATGTGACGGTTTAATTAAAAATGATGACGACGGAAGAAAAGTGAAACGTAACTGGATCGCAAATGATGTGAGCAAACATATTTGGTCATAAAAATAAACTTCCGAAAAGTTGAAATTAGTTGTCACTAGAAAAAGCCCTAATAAGTTGAAAAGAAAAGATTGCAACAGGACACCGAAAATGACTGCGGAAGATTTTATCAAAAGATTCGCTCGTAGAAAAGGATATATCCTTCAGCGCTAAGCACACGAGATTCTGATACAGAATTTACTCTCATATCACTTGCATAGTACCATTCGCCATCGCACGGCCCCTCTACAATCCTGGAGAACGTATAATTATAAAAAGAATAACAATAATTAAGACATCTAATAACTGCAACATTCTTACTATGAAGAATTATCAGTGATGAATGCTATTAATTTTACTAATGGCCAGATTATATAGAAAGCATCAATTTACCGAAAAAGGCTCATAGCTTAGATCCTTCTCATGTTTACTGCGAAATGATAAAGCTGCTCATTAAAAAACAAGACAGCCATATCATTTCAAAATAAACTATTTAATGCATGTAACTATGTTACAAAACCCGAAATCTAACTCTTTTATCTCGGCAGCACTACAAGCACTGAGTGAATCCGGTGGAGAAAGATTGGCAGCTTCATAGAAAAATTTCTCTCTCTCTGGTGAGGGATACCGACTTTTAACAAACGCAACATAATGACCCGATGAGAGATCTCCAGAATGTGATACGACACCGTACAACGAATAATGCACTTTTTTCCATCCTTTTTCTATTCGCTAGAAAAATCAAGACTTCTTCACTTGAGTGATTAAACTTATTTTGATAAGATAACTAAAATATAATCCGAAATGCATAACTATTATGAAAGAAACTAATAAACAAAAAAAAAAAACCAAATTGAAGCAATTAACCAAATATCATAAAGCGTTAGCGGGCCTGATGGGAAATATCAAAGATTAAGAAAATAAGGATTCAAACTTCAACAGTTTTTATGTAATTGATTTACCTTGGCAATCTGTGTGCAAAAAGGTGCAATATTGAGAATTTTCGGAAATGAAATTTGCCCGGGAACTTTACGTGTAATCACTCGACCGCTCATTGAATGTGTCTGAAAAAGTGAAGAATGGAGGAAAACAATAAGCAGGAATAAAAAGAGAGATCTCAAGAAAAATATAATGTTGAAGAAAATATCTGGAAACTGGTAAATTAGAAGTAAAAAAAGCGAGATATCTGGACTATTAAAGGACCTTAAAAAATCAGATTAACTTCTGTTAACAAATTCTAGAGCTAGAAATCTTCTAATAGTGACAAAATCATGCATTCAGCTTTTTGGAAGCAGACAAAGGAAATGTTGAAGAAAATATTTGAAATGGTTGAAGAAAATATCTGAAAAGTGAATGAGTGTTTCTATTTTTCAAAGGAAAACAAAATAAAAGCCAAAAAAACTCCTGAGCTACGTGGAATCTTCTCCTTGCAATTTGCAACATGTCATGTCACTTCGACCTTAAAAATCTTTTCAATCTCGCTACCTTTAAAGGCTTAAAAAGAAAATGTCATTTCACTAATTACACAAATCTACAAATCACCTGCTCAAATCGTTTGAGATGCAATGTTAAAACTGGAGGTGGCTCGTAAATCAAATATCGCTTTTCGGCTTCAACCGTCCTTTTTTTCATTCCATTTCGTAACTAAAGAAAAATCTGCACTTCTCATTAAATGACAATTTGTTGGTTCTTTAAACCATATATTTCTAACAACGAATTAGGATCACGAAGAAAAAAAAATTTAGCAACATAGCCATGCTAAATTTCCCTAATTTGAAAATAGAAGACAATAAGAATATACATATGAAACCTGTTTATTATAAGGAACGCAACATTTTTCACATTCGTAAGTATCCGGTGCCGATAAAATTTCTGTTGCCGTAAAGGCTCGAAGACATGATGCTAACGAGCGGGGTTCATCACCTACAGTTTCGCTATCATCCAGTAATTGTAGACAATCCTCCAATTCAGTATTCATATTCATTTTATTCATTTCTTTACAAATATTACCTAAAATGTTTAATATCTCAACAGAAGCGAGTTAAAACATGAACTGAACAGTTTAAGAAAAAAAGAAATATCTCACAATTTAATCCTATTTTATATAAGAAGACTTTCCAGTGACATTCTGATTTCGAAAGAATTAAGTGAAGAGATAAAATAACAGAAATCTCAGTGAGAAGGACAGTTTTCCATTTCATATTCAGAGAAACGTAAGCTGAAATAAATTACACCAAACGAGATATAAACAAAGTATGGAATACAAGTACAGAAATATTACCGTTGAGAATTTTTGCATCAATATCATCGTCATCCATAAAATCCTCATCACTAACATCATTAAGATTAGACCTTTCCACTGTAGGATTAATCTCATCGTTACGTGAAATGATTTCATGAGATTTTCGGCGTAAATTCTAAAATTTGGAAGCTGAGCACTCGCAAAAATTATGAAAAATATCTATTTATTATGGTGACTGAAAGAGATATACAAGTAAAATACAGCGTTACATCGAATAATAAAGCTTAATGCATCAATTAAACAAAAACGTTTTCGCATTTCAAACAGAGAAAGGGAGAACACACAGAAATGTTCTGTAAATCAAAAATAAGCATAACTTACTCCTTTGCGTGCATTCGTTTTTTCTTTTTTTTTTTGGTATTTACTTAAGCTCAATGAAGCAGACTTATGCATTTTATGCGTTCCATTGAATAAGGTTTTGGCTGATGTCGATGGAAGTGGAAGTGAAAGATCTAAGAAATCCTCATAAGTCTTCGAAAGATGACCACAATCTGAACATTTTACAGTCTGCAGAAGTGTGCCACCAAAAACGGCATCAATAAGTGGTCTTCCACAAGCTTTGAGCATACCCTGAAATAGTAAGAGGAAGTGTGAGCACTGAAGGTTTGTTCCATTAGATGTAGAGTGTAACTGAAAGTATTATATCTTTAAATTTCACTCTTAAAGAGTCTGATATGTAAGATATATAACAGACTGTACAGGGAAAAGTGTGCGTATATACAAAAAGTTCTCGTACTTCTAAATAACCATACATTTTTACAATACTTCAATGTTTTCATGAAATGAAATGAATAAAAATTTATCTTAGCTAATAAAGCAAGTTCGCCCTCTGTTAACTTGGGATTTGCAATTTTAGCAGTTTTGATATATCGAGAAATTGATTCCTTGTAACGGTTAATTTCCTCGGTTCGCAGACCATCCATTAAATAGCGCAATAACTCATGAGCATCTTGCTGTGCCCATCCTCGAAAACGTGGAGCTCTAAAAGCACACGATTTATACCTGGTTTATGGAAATATAAAGAAAAGAAAATTTAAAGCTTTTAAATTTTGATGACCTCTGTGGTTATGCAGGAAACCGAAGATGTTAAAACCCCTGTTCTGAAACTCGTAACTAAAGTTATATTACGCGAATAAAATAACAGTAATGGAAAGCAAAAAGATCACAGTATTGTACTTTCGCTCATATTTCATAAAATGATAAAAAATAATTTTGAGGGAAAACTTCAAAACAAAGAACTAAGCTTCGCCACTAATCTATAAAAAAAAAAAAACCGCAATATTGCATTGGAGGTCTAAAACACCAACTTCCTGGCTATTTCGCTGAACAAAGAAGAGGGATTAACAGCTAGTCCAGCTTTGAAATCGCGTATGAAGGTTGCGAAAATATTATTCAGTGGTCCATCAAATGAATCCAAAGACAAATACACGTGAGGCACCTGTTGATACATTGATAAGTGATAAAAACTGACAAAAGCGTTGAATATTTTTCAAGAAGTATGAAGACACTCATCCATGACAGTATGAGAATTGGATGAATCTCCAGTAAAATTAAAAATAGATTTCTAAAGTCTTCTAAAAAAAAGATGAAAAAGATGAACGTTCTTTTCTAATTCAGTTCATCTCAACCATTTTCAATTATATTAGCAATTACTTATTTCAAAATCTTATTCATACCAAGAAAATTCAGTGGAAAAAACTAGCGGACAGCCGAGTTTCAGCACTACAGGGCAGTCGAAGAAGTTTTTTTCAACTTTCGAACTTATTTAAAATGCACTAGCAATTAGCTTTATCACTACTATTTTGTCGCTTTCCATAACTTGATATACGAGAGCTTGGGACTTTATAAGTCTTCTTTCTTTTTTTTTTTTGAACTAATCCTGAATGTTAGATATGAGCTCAATATTAAAGTGCTTGCTTTCCAATTTCATTTCTTCTATCCATCCTTCACTCACGTCTGTTTTTTTTTTTTTTTTTGGTTCTTTAGATAATACTAATAGGATTTGACTGTACTACAGATGGCTATAATGCTGCTATGCGAAACCTGAGTCTTCTCGACATCGACAGAAGCGGCATACTACCTCGAATAAAGCTTGACAATTTATATTTTTATTGAATTTTGATGAAATACCTGAACTTGCTTATCACCGACTAAAACATTATTCTGCACGATTTCAAAATTGTCTTCTTTACCAACCAAATTGATGTATACACCAAGAATGTGGGTGTGAAGAAGGCACTGCGCAATCGAATTAAAAAAACAAGTGTTTCCAAGATTAGCCAGACCCTGTATTGGCCAACATAGATATTTTAAGATACACTATTACTGAGAACTTTTTTGAAATATTTTCTGTCACTGCTCACTGTTTTTTCGTATTCATTGCAGCGGATATTTCGAACATAGTTCAGAGAACAAAATCATTCGAATTATGAAAAATTACAACCTACTATACTGAATACCTTGCAATTCATTATACTGAAGCGCACAGCAAGATAGAGTCTTGCTGTGTCTTAACAAATTAAGAGAGGAATTGTTGCTTTTGTGAAAGTTGTGAATTACTAATAGAGAACAAAAAATATACAGAAAATCTTAACCGAACCTTCACTGGTAACAATAATTTCCTGCCATTATTTTTCATCTTACTCTCTGTTAAGCACTTTTCAATTCGATATCCACTCTTCTTCGAATTAGTTTCCTCAACATGTAAGGAATTTTCATCCGTATTACTTTTCATTGGTTGAGAATGTGATATTTTCAGCTTTGGTTTTATAAAAGAATTATAGTCGCAGAGAAATGCTTTTACCGAACCACTTTCTTCTTCTTCAGCAACGTCAATTCCTTTTTGGCAACTGAAGCACCTGAAGACATAGAGACCTTTGAGTGAGGTTCTGACTATCCACAACCAAAGAACCTTCAGTTTTACATTTTTTTATTTAATTCAAAAACCTTTTCGAACTTCCTTAACCTTCCTCTCCTGTGAACAATTCTTTTTTGATTAACTAGTATTTTCAACTTTCATTTGCGTATGATTTGTCGGAAATTTACTAAATCAGTTTACTACATGGAAAATGGTACTTCGATCCTCTTCTTACTAAGCACATATGTTAATTCATAGTTATATGTCAACTGCTCAAAAAGACATAAAAGTAAAAAATGATAATGCTGTCCAAATCAAATCTTGAAGTCATTTTCATGGTGAATATGCAAAAGTTACCGAAATCTCTTGCCCTCCAGAGCAAAAAAAAGTGGATGTTCTGACCCAGTACGCAATGCTTTGAAATGATTTAAAGTGTGATTTCTCTCATCGCAACCAAAATAACTGCAAGTGACACATATCCACACCTTCAATTATGTGAAGTCAAGTAGAAAACAAGCAATATTAATTTTGTGCAAAATACTAATGCTGAAAGAAGAAAAAGTCAAAGTCACTCTGTGCATTTTGCATAGCAGAACTTCATAACATAACAGGGAAAAACAAACCGATGGTCGTAGCTCGGGTGGATCAAGCCTTGCGCAGTCTTCGCAATAATTAATTCCCACTTTCTTTTTTAAATTTTTTACTTTTTTTCGTAAATTTGCAGCTTTGAATAATCCTTTTTTGTTCTTGTGTGGGCATTCTATATCTTTCCGTAAGGTAGCATCTGAAAAGGGATCCGTAAGTAAGAAAGTTTTTGATATACAATTACAGAGAATAGATTCCACAGCTACCCCAAAAAAACTTCATTTTAAAATTACAAGATAGAAAAAAACATACCGTCACAATCGAGTAACCCAACAACGGCAGGAGAGGGTTCCTGCACCGTTTCAGAAGAATGTTGAAGGCCCTCAAACATATGACCCTTTATCGTTTAAGTTTATTGTCGACGTTTCGATGCTAGGCGAAATATTTCTTAAATGTTTGAATCTTGTCAAAATAGCACCAGTGAACATATTAAGGATCACAGCTAGTGAAAGACAGGACAACAGCTATGGAAACCCCGTGTTCCTCACAAACCCTGAAGCTCACCACTATCCTACATCCACCTCTCTGCAACCGGAACATCAAAGGATAGGATTCCTTACGAAAAAGTTGCATAAAGTGTTGCATGTTCAGAGTGTTATATCGAGACTGAATTCAGACCGATCAATTGGCGCCAGTGCTGCTGCCTTTATTCCGTGGTACTACGCAGGTTTGAGTCATGACACGTGATTGTAACGCACCGTGCATGTGGTTCCTTGCGTGGAGTTTGCGTGTAGAGCAGGTGATATTTATGTTGCGTCGTCCTTAATATTTAACAGCAGCGTCGTTGCTGACTGTTATTTGGAGAGTATCAGTGACAAACTCTTCTTTCAGAGCAAGAGATCCGTTAGCTTCAAGACATAAAGAAGGCTGCTAGATGAGTGTACCGTTTGCGGTGGAAGGAATGGATGCCTTGGCCCTTGCCCAAGAAGGGGAGCGGTTATGTCGTGAAAACAGCATGAAAGCAGGTTTGATATCGGATTTCCTAACTTTAGGGCTTACATAGCATATATGCATAGTGATTCTTCGTTTTGAAGGAGGCTAATTTAAAAGTTTTTACCAAAAGATAGCTGGTGGAGAAGATTCCCGTAATTTTTGGATTTCTTCTTAGTGTTCTTTTGGCTGTTTCTTTAATGATTGTTCGAGAAATTTAAAAATGATCACGTGTAGTGTAGATGTAACATTTTTAAAGTGTTCAAAACCTCTTTTTTTCTGAAGAGGAATTAACACAGGTTTACTTTATATAAAGGTTTTATAGGAATCAAGTATTTGGAGATGGCGTTACAAAAAAAAATCAACCTTGGAGGACGCAGCTTAGAGGCATTGTCTGCAATCTATTCACAGTTAGGAAATGCTTACTTTGTTTTGCGTAACTTTGATAAAGCGCTCGAATATCACCGACATGATTTGGAAACTGCCAAGTAAGACACGGGAATATTTCTCTGAGTTTTGCTTGTTAGCAACAAAGTTCATACATCATGTCAACCACCCTTCCATGAGGAATTATAAGTTTGATCAGCTCAATATGTTAGGCAAATTCTCACGATTTTTGACAAATTAGAATCATAGTGTAAAGCCTGTGATTATGAGATAGAATTGATGGAAAATTAGTAAAATATAAAACTCCCTGTTTATTTTCAGGTTGTTGAATGACCGTTCCGGGCTTGCAAAGGCTCACGGAAATCTTGCAAATACCTATAAGGCTTTGGGAGATTTTGATAGCGCGTATGAGCATGCAGTTGCACATTTACGATTAGCACAGGAACTTAATGATAAAGTAAGTGTCAGTGTTTCTAACGTACATCAGAAGTTGTAGAGGCTTAGTCTTTAAAAATTGTTAAGCAGGTTTTGTCTCTAATTGCATAAACTGAAGTTAAGTTTTTTCCTCAGCTTTTTGATGTTGATCTGTTGCCATATCAAAACTGTGCTTTCAATAATTTTTCCGAATGAAAAAATATGAGGATGATTTGGTCTTAACTAACTATATATTTGATGTGTAATTTTCCTACTTTCTAAAAATTGCTTTGATGTATTTAAGTGTTCATTGATTATTTGAAGCCACGGTAATTATTCATTTTAGTGTTTATGGTTATGATTTTCAATTTTTTGTTTATATTGCTCTGCGTGTATTAGAATCCTTTTTTGCAGGAATGTGAGGCTGGAGCTCTGTATAATGTTGCATCTGTTTATCATTGTCGAGCGAAAACAATAATTCATGCATCAGAACCTCTTGATAAATCTGGGCTTCTCACAGCGAGTGATATGACGGCAACCTCGCAGCTGCAAGCTGCGATAAATTGTTATTTGTAAATATTTGCTATATTAGCTGAAATCGATATGTAGGTTGTAATGAAGGATTGTGCCATAAAGATCTCTTATGCTTTAGCAGCTCATAAGCTTATCACTTCTTACGCTACCTTCCTCCGTCCTTCTTTCATTTCTGATGTGTTGCTAGTTTCGTTTCATTTTTAGTTTTAATTTATTAAAAACTAAAATTGCAATTGAGTAGAGTTAAAATCAAAATACTCATTAGTTCTGCATAAATTTGCAAAGCAGAAATCAATTTTGCGTTCCAGGCAAAATCTACATATTGTCGAGAATATGAAGGATTACGTTGCATGTGGTAGGACATATGGCAACATTGGTAACAGTTACTATATGCTCGGTGATTACGCAACTGCTGTTTATTACCACAACAAAGTGAGCTTATCATTTATGAAAATAATGTTATCATTCAAGTCTACATATTGTTGAAAATATGAAGGACAATTTGTATTTTCTGTTATGTAAAACGAAAAAATTTCGCTCCAATCCAAAGGAAAGACTCTACCAGTGAGGAAATAGAGATTTAATCCTCTCATTGTAATTTTGTACATATTCAGCTTCTTTTTGTGAAAGCAGTTTCTTGCAAAGTATTTCATAAATATTTCAGTATTTCTGTTTTATTGCTATTTCAGCGACTGGATATCGCTCGACAGTATGGTGATCGTGCCGCTATGCGACGCGCGTACACAAATCTCGGGAATGCTCATATATTTCTTTCTGAAACAGCTAAAGCTTTGGAGTATTATCGGTAACTTTTTTTTTTTTTAAAACGGCGTCCATTTTTATGATTTGCAGTCGATAACTACGGCATTCCAATGATAGTACTTTGAAATTAGCGCGAAGAATTATAACTTGTGATAAAGGTATCTTTTTGGCATTTGTCTCATTTTGATTTATACTGAGTTTGTAGCATTAATATTTCTTTTGTCATTGTTATACATAACTGATAGTTCCTTAGTTTGGCACTGTCAGTCGCAACGGAACTGCACGATGAAGTAACAGAAGCACAATGTTGTTTTAACGTTGGTAATGGTGCCGCTATATGTGGTGATCATTCAACAGGTTTTTCTAAATTCATTTCAAGTGAATTGACATTTCATTAAACATGGATTATCAAAGACCCATCTATTGAAGATTTGGAATTTATTTGTTTTCAATCGTGATTATAAACTGCATTTTGGAACTTCTTTGCTCGAAGCTCACAATTTGTCTTTTATTTAGTTATGCACAATTTCACTGGTGTGACTATGAAAATAAAATTTGTCTCTTACTTAGTTATTTTGAAATTTGATTTGACTATCTATGTCAATAAATGTTAATGCTTCCAATCTTTATTGGTAGAAAACTGCGCAAATGGTAATATTGTTTCAGCAACAGAATATCATACCAGATATTTGAAGCTTGCCAGAAAGTTGGGTGATCGTGCTGCAGAACTGCGTGCATGTGTAGCATTAGCAACAGACTTTCGGAAACAGAATGTAATGGGAAAGGCTGTTTATTTTCTTGCGCTACAAGGACATCTATCAGTTGAGGTTTTTTTTTTTTTTATTAATTATCATTACGACACAGTAGTTGAAGTTTTCTCCCATTTCTCAAGCATTCTTGATTTTTACAAAAGCTAAAATGATTTTTTTTTTTTTTAAGCTTTAAAAATTAATGAATTAAGGAATAAGTGAGAATTTCGATGGGTTAAAATAAGGTGTGGTTCAGCGCTCCTTTATTTGTAGGATTTTTATTGATTTCATATTTTTTTCAAGGCTTACTATGACCACTGCTATTTTGTACTGAGTTTCTAATCTTTTTTCCTTTAAAATTCTATTTATTTCAGTGAAATCTTCCAGCATCTTTCATCTTTCATCATCTGCTCCTGTATAGTTTCAGTGCAATATTTATTTTATTATGATCTTTAGAAACAAATCATCTCTAAAGCTATGAAAGTTGGTTGTAACTGGATTTTTTTTTTATCTAAGCTTTCCCTCGAAAAGTCTATGCCACCATTCGTTAGAATATTTTCTGGAAGAAAATAATTACTTAAGAAAACGTTTTCAGCAAGTATTGCTAATTGTTTTATATTAGAATACTGAATGAAGTGAACTTTATAATGTGTAATCCATTTATGTCCGTTATATTTGAATCTTTTTAAATTTCTTATTGGAAAAAATTTATACTCCCTATCCATTGTGTGAAAATTTTTTAAAACATTAGCTTCTAAGCTTTTTTCGAATCCGGTGCCACCAATTTTTATAAAATTGCAAAAAAAAAAATTCTTCTCATCTGGAAATTTTGTTCACTAAAGCAGCTATAATGAAGTTGAGTTAGGAGAATTGTTGGTGGGTAGGGAGTGGTTTGCAAGTAGAATTTGGAGCAATGTCGTGGGACACTTTTTTTTTTTTTTTTTTTTCTGAAAAGTGTAAAAGTGTATAGGACATGAGGAAGGGTGGATATTGTTGAAATAGAAATTATTTTCTTAGGAACCATCAACTCAGATGTGTGCAGGTACCGAGGTTACCACTATCTTTTTTTTGCTGATTATTTTATGAGGCATGCAACAAGGTAGACTTATTGCTTCTGACTGCTCACTTCTTGAAAATATCATTTAACTAATGTACTCTGCTGGATAAAAATCTTGAATTTTCATCATGTAGTTTCTTCTAGAAAAGATCCTTAGTAGCCCTATTGGTTTTTTCTCTAATCTTTTTTTTTTTTGATTTGGAAATTAAATGTAATGCCAGATAAGTTTTGATGTTTGATTTAATTCACTTTAAAAGAAACAGTTTATAAAATATTTTAGAGATTTCTTCTTATCTGTCATATAATTCTCTTTTTATTTTTCATCTTATTTGTTGGATCTCTTCTTCGCTTGTTTCATATAATATTAAACGGTTTCTGTTCACAATTTTTTTACCTTCTTTGTTTGGCTGAAGATATGCCAGTTTTTCATACTTGGAAAGGGTCCGTAGAAATAGCCCATTACTTCGTTTTAGATCCGGCAAAATTAGACTTTCGGTGACGAAGGCAAAATGAAGATGCTGTAGATCAAGTTTCTCTTTTAATTTTTGCTTTTCTTGAGGGCGGCAAGTGGCCGATAACTCTAAAGTATTCAAAAATTGCTAAGCCGACGGTGTTTATTATCATGGTCACTCTTTCGAATCGTTTAATAACCTGCCCTGTCGAAGGGGAGATATGTTTTATTATGATAAAACCTTTTTTTCTTCTGTTATAACCTGTATTCTCCATCGCTTCGAAAGCATTAAATTAATTTCTTTTTTTAGCCACTGATATATTGAACAGTTAAAAATCGAAAATTAGATTTTTTTTGGTTGGTTGCTGACTTTTCACTTCTATTAGTATTTCTGTTATTTTTACCGAATTCGTGTAATCAGTTCCCGCTGCTTTTGTTTTATTATGATGAACCAGAATAAATGCATATTTTGCTTTTTAGAAGAATGGGTTATTTTTTGTTTATATGGATATTGTCATTGTATTTATAGCGGATAACAGTTTCAAATATATTTGGCACATTCGAAGATTCATGGCGACTTGTTCTAAAGTATTTACCCCAGACCTCATGATGTAGTTAATATTCTTGATATAAATAGCCATCAGTTTTCGAAATAGTTTTTTTTTTTTTTAAATTTCAAATTTTGTTTAGAATTTTTGGTGTATTTTTTAATATGCAGTCGATTTGTTTCGGACTCATAAGATCAGTTTAAGGGTCTAGCTTATGAACGATATCGTTGTCCTGAGTTGGTTCAGGTTCACGTAAGTCATACTTACTGCTAAGTTATATAATGAGATTATTAAATTTCAGTTTTTAAGTCTAATAATAATAAAGTAATCAGTAAATCGAAGCGCTTTTTGTTGAAGGAAATGATTCATTTTGGATATCTTTTTCATATGAATTAGACATCTGGAGAATCATGTTATCAAAAACAATCTTGAATCTAAGGATATTTGGTCATAATTCTTGTCTTTCACAATTTTCTTCTGGTTTGAGCTGTTGTAGTGGTAGACGGGAATAGTAGTTTGTATCGCCTAATAGACCCGAACTTCGCTGTGTTTCATTAATTCAGATTTTAGAATTTCTTACACAACCAGTTTGAGAATAAATCGGGTTAGGTCTTTGTGTTATAGTAACATTAATTATGTTGGTTCACTTGGAATAGAAGTCCACGCATAAATTGTTCAAGGCCTCTTTTCTTTTTCATGTGTTAAATCCTTCTCTTGCTTGTGGAGCTTCTGAAGATATCTCTTTTTTTCCTTCACTCATTTTGTACATTTTCAGCACTTTTTTGGATCTTCTTTTCTAAATTAAGTTGCTGCTTATCTTACTTCAACTGCTCACTATTTCTTTTCTGCTTTTGACAAATTCTTAAAAAAAAAAAATTTTTTTGGAATTTAAGATTGGAAGTTGCATTATTTTTACCGTGATCTCGTACTACTGCGTTACCTTTTTTTTGAATAGCATTTTAGTTTTTTCTGAACTTCCATTTGAAGAAAAACAGGAAAAAAAATGAGCTATCTGAGTTACTCTTCTCAGAGAACCAGCCGAGGATATTTGTGCAGCTATGTACTCATTAATTGTGCCTGCGTACTCCTCCCTAAGAATGCACCACTCCATCTTATGCATTATGATTTAATCGAATATTTCAAGCAGATAGAAAAAATAAAGTATTATTTACTTTAGTTTTTATGGATTTTCAACTGCATAGCTCTACAGGTTTCTTGTTGTAGAAAACAGTAACAGTCATCCGTTCGAAATGTAAGATTTCAAATGTAAGATTATTGCGGAATGTTAAAATTTTATTGGTATTCCAGATGGGTGATCAAGAAAATGGGGAAAGCGTGCGTAGTTCACTAGAAGATTTGTTGAAATCAATGAATAAATGGCCTGTAAAGGAAGTAAGTGATTTGGAAATGGATGCATCTGGCGATCCCCAACCGTATAGTGCATCCGATTTGAATGCATCCATACAAAAGTTATTCGCCGAGTCAGATTTGAGCATGGATTCCTACCAAAAACAGCAATCAGTTAATGTTTCAACGACTGCAGCTGCTGATGAGCAGGTATTTTATGATAAATGTGTCGAAATAACAAATGAGTTACTTTGATTACAAATTGCTGTCCGTAAATTAGGTGATTAAATTACGCGAACTACGGGTATTTGGTAATATGTGAAAATTGGAATTGTGATAAATGCGATAAAAATAATACGATAAATAAAGAACAATACGATTAAAAAAATATGTGAAGATTGGAATTGAGAAAGCTTTTTCATGATTCAAGGTTCACTTTTCAATGTCTTGTTTGCATTCTGTTGGTAAAACAGCGTTTTATAGCGTTTTTAACAAGATATTCCAAATCATTTTTGCAAATGTTTCTTAATTACGAGACAAATGATCTAAAAAAATAATAATAATAAAATGAAAAGGAACCTTTTTAAAAAATCCAAAACTGCACTTGTGTTTGTCCATGTTGAAAATCTCCTTCATAATTCATGACACAGTCTTTCATAATTTTTGCAAGAACCAAAAAGTTATTATCGCTTTAATTTGAAGTGTAACTCTTTTCATATTGATTTTCATGTTTAAAACAATAGAATAATGCTTATAATTTTTCTAAATCATAGTTATAATTTTTATAAATATAAGTTCTCTTTCTTTTCAACAACTTATTAAATGCGCTTTTTAAAAATTAAATATTTTTATTTGAACTTACTTGTTAGTTAAGTGTTGATGTGTATTTTTTTTTTTTTTTTAAAATCTGTACGAAAGTGCTGCTCTAAATACTAAAAAATATCTAGAAATAGTCTTGAAGGCACCACCTAAGATGTCTTCTGAAGGGCGTATCATGTGAACAGTTGACTAAATTAAGGTGAACAATCTGGTATTATTTAATTTGATGGCTCTGAAGCTATAAATTTATTAGGTAATTAAAGTTCAATTTGAGTTGACTAAAGTACTGTTGCTGTCGTTGCTATTTAAAAAAAGCTTAAATCAGGTAGTGCTTAACCTGGATTCCTATCTTGTGTTGATATAAATAGTAGTTATTACGATTAATATAAATAATTAAATAGTCCTATCTTGGGCTTTTGGATTCATAACTGTGCAGTAGGACTGCTTGATTTTTAACTTGAGATTATTTTGATCACTAACTAGGAGATAGCTTTTATTTATTTCTTTATTCTTTCATGCAGTTTTATAGTTATTTAAATAGTATTTTATTTTAGATAGTAAGCATATTTCAGCCAGTTCGATTTAATAACTATGACGATGATTTTTTTGAAATGGTCTCACGATTGCAATCGAAACGGCTTAACGATCAGCGGTGTGATCCAATGATATTAAGCGATTTGACGAATCATTCAAAAAATATTACGCGACAGTCAGATACAATCGCTTGCAACCCAGGTTAGGCAGTATCTGATTTGAGCTTTTTTTTTAAATGACGGGATGAAAAAACAGCGATTCCTGTTAATAATGTAAATTTATCTTATTTCCGTTTTGGAAACATTGGAACACAAAAACATTTGATAGGAACGAAGTTTCAATTATTTTCGACTGCTTAAGTAAACTGATCTGCTCCCTATTAGAGTTAAAAAGATGTGTTGAAATTTAAATTTTGTTTTGATTGTTGTATGCAGTATTTCTTCAAAAGCTTGTGACCCAATTTAAATATCATTTTATCCGTAAATTGAATTAAACGACTTTTAGTGGCTTTTAGTATAAACAATTTATCTTCTCTCTAGCTATGTATTTCCACTTTATTTTCGCTTCATATTTTGCTTTCATTTGCTTCTTTATGATGTCGTGGTTGTGGATATATAAGATTGATTGTGTATTGGCTTCAGTAAGATTCAATATAAAGACAGTTTAAAAGATTATTCTTACCTTTCATGCACTTCAGCGTAAGGTTGCCGTGTTTTTTGCTTGCAGTGCGGTCTTTTATGCTTTTTTGAATTTTGTAATTTTTGTTAGAAGACGAAGTACATTTGGGACGGAAACATCGATTATCGGCACTTTTCGGACGTGTTGGAAAAGCAGCACGACGACAAAGTTTACTGATGTCTGCATCGTTCTTTCCGTCTACGACGTCAACACCTCGAAACACTTTTTCTTCGGCGAAACAGCAGCTACTTCCCAGTAGTAGCGATCGATTACGTAACAAGTCAGGAGCTGCGGCACGTTTACAACGCACTTTCTCTGATGCAATAACCGGAAATGTAGCGAGTGGTGCCGATGACGGATTTATGCAGCCTGATATGTCAGAAACAGCAGAAGTGTTAGAATTCCGAATTCCAGTTGCTCCACCTCGAAGTCGAACCCGTCGGAACCAGACCATTTCGTCGGATTCCATCTTCCCAAGCCAAAAAAGTTTGTAATTTTCATTTTTTTTTCTTTTTTCTTCAGTTTCAAATTTTTCCTGCATGCATATTTTAAGTTCCGCCTTGGCAAGGTTTTTTATATTTTGATTTTGTAGTTTCTTCGCATAGAGTTTTTCTTTCTGGCGATTTCTTGTACAAATTTCGCTTTCCATCATGGAGAATGAGGAATGAAATTGGTTGCTGTGAATGTCTTTATGTTGTATACTGAAGTTTGGTAAGTGTACGCATGAAATGTTTGGAAAACAAGAATTTTAAAAAACCATATGGAATTTTTTATAACATTTTAAATACTTGAGATTAGTTTCATGTCTGTATCACTATGGATTTAGATGGTGCCGAAGGAATGCTTGATTTAATAGCTAGTTTGCAAGGTCGACGAATGGAAGAACAAAGAGCACACTTGAGCGTTCACCCAGAAGGAGTATCTTTATCGATTAATGGTGATGTGAAAGATAATGATGGCGGGTAAGATTGACTTTTATTTCATCGGTTGACGTTATAATGCTTTGGAAGAAGCTTGAACTCAGTGCAGCATGTAGAGTAGTCGGTAGAAATTTTCAAAATTGTAGTGTGGAGGATCCAACACCATGTGCAGAGCGATCACGATCTGAAGACGCCGGAAGCCTGTATGAAATGGTAATTCGAAGTCAGAGGGATCGACTGGATGAGCAGCGAAGTGAATTACGGAGTTCCATACCAGTGGAAGACATCGCACGGATCGTTATGTCCATGCAGAAAGGGCGTATTGAAACTCAGCGTGCTGCTCTTAGTCGAGCTTCACAAAACTGATTATTCTTGATATGGCGTGTTTTCTTTTATCTTTTTCTCAGCTCTTATCCCATGAATTTTTGGTGGAAAAAGGTTCTGGTTTTTTCACAGAATCAAATCCCTTGCAAAGATAAATACTTTTTCAGGCTTTTTAACCCTTTTTATTAAACCATTCCTGCATTTTGTTTTTCTGCTTTTTTTTCATATTGCTCCTATAGCTTCTTATTTTTATAGGAAATAATTGCAAGGGGAACTGGCATGTTGCATTTTAAAAGTGATCGGAATTAGAAGAGTCAAAAGTATTTTACTATGTTCGTAATGTTTGCACTATTTTCTTTTACAAGGCTGATGTGCTTTTATTTTTGCTTAGGATAATACCCTTTTGTTGGTTTTTATCTGTCTGATTTTTTTCAACTTTTCTCTAGCTTTGATGGTTATTTTCAAAAAAAAAAATTTTTTTCTTTCTTTTTTGCAAAGTGATGAAAGATTTATAAAACTGAAGGAATTTGGCATTTATTTCTCTTTATTAAAGTCTTACCATGTCTCATCTGTTTCTTCATAGCCATAAAAATAGTTATGTGATGCAGTCCATCTTTCTCCTATAGTTTCTCCGTATACAAATTTTAGTACTTTTATTTTAGTATTGTATTTGTATTCACAATGCAATATTTATGCTTTTATGGTTTTCAAGTAAAATTTGTGCTGGTTATCTGAAAGTTAATCATTATCCAAAAATATGAAGATTTCGGGCGTTCTTGCTGCTTGAAGCAGAAGTGTAGAGAATGCTAACTTTATGATGCTATGATGCGGAATCATAAAATTGCTTGTAACTGATAGCTTTGCCGTTTAGTTTTTTTGTTATTGATTTTAAGCATCTCCTACTTCAGTCCTATCTTTAATCTCTAAACCTGCATTGCTTTTAAAATTATTTTCGTGGCGTAGATTTTAGATTTCTTCCTTTGATTCTCACAATATAGGTTTCGTATCAGGTTCAAATTTTTTTAAGAAAGATTGGAATAATTTTATTTGCTTCGCCTAATTATTCATGCTTGAATTTTTGAGTTTAATCTTTTCTAATCATTCATTTTGTATTCGCCTGGCTATTTTAATGGAATAAAGGTATATATTTTGCTGCATGTTTTTGTACAGAAATTCCTCCTACTTAGCGTATGATACCATTTTGCTGCTATGGTTCTGTTTTGTTAATCTAAAAAAAAATAATTTGTTGCTCTGTGAATTTTTGTTTTGATCCCAAATGTTTCAAAAGAAAAAATATGAAGTATGAGTTGGAATGACTCCGACAAATAAGTACAGCCTCATATTATAGAGAGTTGTATCAATAGAACTGTCACATTTTTACCGGGATTGTTAATTGTGAATTGCTTAAAGATTTTGGATATAAAAATATTTCTACAGGTTGTTTCCTTCTCTGGCACCGATCCATCCTAGTGAAATATTTTATGCTTCATTAATTACTGGATTGAGAACATCTGATTTTGTTCGTCTGGTTATTATGGTTTTGGTTATGTTCCTTCGAAACGGTGCGGACACTTTTCGTTTGTACATGCAGTTAACATTTAATGCAACTTTAATTAAAACAAGTTTGGTATATTGACGACTGAATCACTGGTTTCAAAATATGATAGCTGAGTCGTGGACAATAAAAACGAAACAAATGTTAGAGCCGTAATGAGAGGAGATGAGAATGTGCGTGATTAATTTTCCAATTGATTTCGCGTCCGAGCAGGTGAAGATCCTGTTTTAACCTAGTTTTTGGTGCTTCTCGGTTCGTTATCCGTGATCAGGTTAGCTGGGAAGTGTTGAGTGTGTCATCATTCAATTTCATTTTTTATTGCTCCCGTCCAGGATTTTATTTGCAACATTTCGTGGATGGGATTTTTACAAAGGGCCGTGCTTTTGTCTGTGGAAGTTGCGTTGTTTATGATTCAGACATAACACTCTCTGGTTATGTCTTGTAAACGGTAAAGTGGGACGGAAGTTGTTTGTACGTATATTTTGCTTACTGTTTCAGCTGATGTGCAGATGGTTATGGAGGATAGATTAGATGTAATCGGAAAAGCACTGGAAGCTATTTACGACTCAACAGTCAGTAACGAACGACGAGTGAATGCATCTCAGGTGGGTGAGGCCATACAAAATGACCTTATCGTCCTCTTTGTTCTGATTGAATGCCGTGATAGTTCAGGTAGACTGCAGAAAAATTCGCTGCTAGTAGTAGAAGGAATAATAGTAGGAAAAATAACTAATTTGTGTACATGATGGACTTTATAGGTGAAAAGTATAAAGATGAGATCTTAATACCCTTTGCTTTTTATTCATTGTGAAAGGTACAGATCGTGATAGAATATGCTTTATTGGACCGGGTTTTATATACCGATAAAATTTCATCGAGTTTTATTTTTAAGGTTATCGAGTCAGTAAAAGAATTGCCTCCTGTTGATTTGGAGCAGATTGCTTATGCATTGATCTCGAAAAAAGATCTTATCCATGCTCGAACTGGTTGGACTTTTCTTGAGCATATCATTAAGTAAGTTTTTTTTTTTTTGTCTCGCCAGGGTCGCCAGTTAAATAAGGCATCAGACTTTTTTTTTTTGGAAGAGAGATTTTGTTTATGAACTAAAGAATAAACTATGCTGAGGAGAAATATCATCTTGATAAGAATAATTGATAAAATATTGCCATGTATGCTCTCTGCCTTCTGGGGACTTATCGCTATAAATACAAACCGAAAAACAAATCCTCGAATTTCTATAGATTTAAATGGTTAGAAATAACTGGGCAGTCACGCTTGGCAATTCGAAGTGCCTGCTTTACTGCAATGAAGGCAGAGGCCATGTTATTAAATGAGCTGAGATGTGCTGCAGCGCGATGTGTTGTCTTAATGATCGAGCACGAATGGCCTCAAAATTGGCCGGAGCTTTTTGATCAACTTGAGGATGTTAGTTTTGAAAACATTTTCTGAATTCTTTTTGTTATTGATCAAAGCTTCTAGATTTAATGGAGTGTTTTCATTGTTTTTTGCAGTCTAATTACTGAAGGCCATATAATTTCAGATCGCTTCTGTTTCGGCAATACATGCTCAAATTCCTTTTATCACTCTGCAGCTCTTAGTCGAAAATGTAGTTACTTTGGTAACTGTTGAAAGCTTTTCCAGAAGAAAAGATCTCAATAATGCTATTGCTTCGAACATACCACGCATATTGCATACCATCCGATTTGCCCTGCGTGAATGTTTAGTTGAATCAACAGGTATTTTCACTATTTCTATGTCATTTGAATCTAAGAATTTTAATTCGCTGAAGAATTTATTCCCGTTTCGAGTTATCTGTTGGTTGGAGGAGAAACATTTCGTAACAAATAAAGCGCAAAGAAATAAATTTCTTTGAGCCCACTTTTCCTTTTATCTCCAAGAAACTATAAATTAATGTAAGGTATTTGGTTACATTATTTATATTTCCTTTGATGTAAAGTTTGTACAGAGTAAGGTTCGTCGTATCTATCGATTTTAAAATAAATAGGAATATTCTTTTCCTTTTCAGATGAATCATATTCACTTGCGCGTTCAGCGCTTGATTTATTCAGTGAACTTGTTGAATGGGTGGCAGCTGGCGTTTTAGAACCTTTTATCAGTGATTTGTTATATACAATTTGTTCATTCCTTGAAACTCCTCAACACTGCATATATGAAGTGGTATGTACTAAAATATTCAGACTTCATAACTTTTTCTGGTTTTTCGGAGGAACACGCATAGAACTGTTTAATGTACCTTTCAAAATGGATAATATTTCTATCATTAGCTCGCAGTAATGTTCTGATAAAAGTTAAAACTTTTTAAATATCTGGACTCCAGGCAGCAAAATGTTTGTGGAGGTTAGCTTCACGTAAGCAAGCCAAAAATGAAGAAAATCTTGTTGTTCTTGCCCTTTTTGGTGATGTTCCAATGCGATCAATTCTTACAGCTGCAAAGTAGGTCATCCGTTCATTTTGTATAATGTATAATAACTTTCTGTGAAATATGTAAAGATCAGTGTTATGTTGATCCGTTACGACTGGGGATAGAGGATGATTTTAATGCATTGCAAATCCAGTTGCATGACATATTTTAAAAAAATTATTGACACTTGAGATAAATTAAGTCATAATATAAAATGTAACGAGCTGTTTGAGTTGTTTTTCTTTATGTATGCTTCATGTTGAAATATAATTTAGGAAAAGCACGTAGATTATATGTCGAGGATTGATTAGAAAGCTTGTTTGTTTTGCAGTGGATTTGGGCATTTGGCGTTTTGACTGCATTTGTAATGCAGTATTATATTATTTCATGCCCATTTAAATTGGTCATGTCTTGATTCGAGGTCGTGAAAAAAGTTTTGATATGATGGTTGGGGGCATTTTTGCTGATTAAATATTTTTGGATTTAGGGAAAATGCTAAATGGATTTTTCTCTTGTAAGTTTTCAGTCAAGCGGCAAGTGTTGGTGCTGACAATATGGAGCATTACCGATTTCTAAAAACCCTTTGCAATGTTTTGTCGGCGTTAGGAATTCATCTCGCTGATGTTTGGACTCAGCGGCCGCCAAATTTTGCTTTATATCTAGCTGCAATTGAAGCGTTTTTTTTGCATTCTTCTTTGGTAAATCACGATAACTTTTATGGGTTTTTGTTGATTTTCTTTTAATTTATGAAGTGGATAGCTTTAATTGGTCTATTTTGTTTTAATTTATTCATTTAGTATAAACATTTACCAGTGCTATTTGTTAAATTACTAAGGACAAAAAACATGAATCAAACGATTCTTCACTATCGTAGCAACAGAATTTTGGTAAAATCATCAGCAAACATTTTTCATCGGAGAATCCTATATATAAAATAATTGTTACAGTACTTGCGAAACGAAGCAGTTGCTGTATTTTCGTCATTAATAAGTCACGAGAAAATTGGAGATGACGAAATATTTAATGAATGTATTCGCCGAGTGATCGTTTCCATACCAAATTTATTGGAAAAAGTTGGCTATCCATCCCAAAATAATTGTGAAACATGTCGATTTTCGCAGCATGATTATGACGATGACAGTGATTTCTCTCATGACTTTACACGTAAGATGTAATCTAATCATTATTTATGTAACAGATTTCCATATGTCGTTGATTCTGAAGATCTTAAATAAGTAGTAACTGATGTGGAAAATAAAATTTAACGGAAGGGCATGTAAGATTGAATCGAGATTAAAATTCCTGTTTTTCAGAGTTTCGTGACCGTTCTTTGAAAGTTATTCGTTCTTGTTGCACCGGAAAACATGCAGACTTTTTGGTCGGTATTGCAGAGAAATGGTTTATCAATCGATGCCTTAGCCATCCAGATCTAGGTTGATTTTATTTGAAATGTATATTTACATTATCTTTCATTATTAAAAGTCTGTCGATGTTAGTAAGGTCTGGATTTACAATGTTTTTGGTTTATCATGAATTGTTTCCTCACATTTTTCTCTACATCCAGACTCTCTGTCATCTAGATAGGTCTTGCAACTTCTAGTCTTTTAGTGTGGCTGTTCTTGCAGTTGAAATTGCATAATTTGTGGATGATAGGGTTAATATCTCTCCAACACTTTATTATTTTTCAGTAGTTCTTCTTTTAGCCATTTCATTATAATATGTGATCTTCAGTGAGGCAAACTGAATGGGATGCAATGCAGCGGTTTTCGAAGCTTGTTTTATGGGAGTGTCACAGTAAGAAATTGTTGCAGCCTGTACGTTGTTTACCTTCTAATCTGTATCTTCAATGCTGAACTGTTTTAGATATCAGTTTATTAGTTCTAATAAATTAATTTTTCCTAGGATAATTACAAAAAATTAGGCTCACTCTTTGACGGAATGTTGGTATTGATGGCAAGTTGTATTTCACCACCACAAATGAACAACTTATTATCTATGCTTTCTACCTTGTTGGTTGTTATCGGAAATTATCCACAATTACTTGTACCTCTTCTTTCTCAGGTAACCCTTCACCGCATAAAGATCAGTTTTACTGCATGAAATCATCAAATGAGCTGCAGACTTAGGAAGTTATGTTAAAAATATCATTCATTTAATGCTTTCAGTTACGTCGACCTTTGACCGATAAAGTGGATGATGACATTGATGAGAAATCTGTAAAGAGACATTGCATAGCTTTATTACTGAGGATAGTCACTGTCTTCGCTAATGAGATCAAGGTTAATAATTAACTTGTTCGTTTTATTACCAAGAAATCTTCAAGACTGTAGTTATTATCAGTTTTCCAAAGGGTATTTATAACCATTTCAAGTGCTTTTTATTTCCATCCAGATGGTTCTAATTTTGTTATTTTAGCATGTTCTGTTCCATTATTACAGGGACAAGCGGAAATCATCTTGGATTTCTGTCTTTCAGTACGCCCACATTTATCACTAATGCAGTTAGCTTCTTGTATGCAAATAATTGCTGCATTAAGCAATCTGTGTGTCGACTTTGCTACACAGAATAATTTCCTCTCTAGTGCTTTATCTGATTCTCTTCGTTATTTCCTTCAAAGTGAAATTCAGGAGTAAGTGTTGATATATCTTGGAATCTTTTCATTGTCAACAAATTATTCCTCTAATTTTTTATTTTGAACATTCTTGAAATGAAATTTTTCTTCTTTAATCGTAAATGTTAGAAAAGATTTTTTTTTTATAGTGTTTCTCACAGTGATATAGCATTTCTCACGTTTTTTGGTTTTACGTCCCCTGCACCACTGAATGTTAGAGAAGCAACAAGGTCTCCTTTCATGCTCAATCGGCGAATGGTATCATTTTAGTTCATCTTTTCGTTCTTTTTGACGCGATTTCATCTTCTAGAGATTGACTTTCCCAACTTCAGTCTTAAAGTTGCAGTTTCGAGCACATTTATCGACTCTGGAGGGAATAATGGCTCAGTCTCAGTCGGTCGCTCCCCCTTCACACCCTGCTTACAGTGCTTTTCGACCAATTTTGCCAACATTATTTTTGTTGGCGAAGTAAGTTTTCAAAATGCCATTTGTCCTTCATTGAAACGAAGCTTCATAACTGTAGTTTACAGCGAAAGAAAAGTCCTTATTCAAAACTACTCCTAAACAAGGTTGATGTCATAGAAACATAGCAGTAATTGCAGTTGATAAGAAGAAAATTTTGCATTTCGTATGTGTTGATGACGTTCACTTCGATTTTTTCATTGTAGATATCAAAAATAATTCCAAAATAAAGATTTCATGATGTCTGAGTGTATTAAATAAGTTAATGCCAGTGAATGTCATTTAACATTAATGAGATTGATCACTATTCGACATTTGTTTACTAATATTCTTATTGCTTATTTGACCTTATGTTCAATTTAAAGTATAGTCTTTATTGTTGATTCTGGTTCCTGCCGTTTATGACTTTTACAATTTTTTTTTATAAAGATATTAAAACTATGGCTTATTTTACAAAGAGGATTCGATCGTTGGTTTTATTCGGTTTTAGACGTCTAAACTCATTATATGATCCAAAAAATGTGAGTGTTATCCACGCGTCTTATGGCCCGTTATCAATTTTCGATATCACCACCAGTGAACGACAGCAGTTATTGACACGTGAGAAACCTTCTTACTTTTTTAGTCAGTTGTTTTAAGATTTTTGGGATAGAAGATGTGTGGAAGTTTCCCTTTTTACCATTTTAGCATAACTTTGATTTATAGTCCCATTATATCATTCTTATAAGGATGATGGCTTTATCTTTTCCCGTAATTTTTCAAACTGGCCATCATTTTTTTTTTTTGTTAACTGCAACGCCTTTGTTCATCGTCTTTATAACTACTCCATATCAAAATTATGATTTTCAGCAGTTGATCCGTACATGTCGTCAACAGCTCGAGTTTTATCCGATGACCCTGGAACTCATGCCCGTACCTTCCTCTTAGACATCACCGAAAAAGTGCAAGTCTTTATTTCCATTTACGTGTTTATTGTTAATGTAATATGTTGGTGTTTTAAAAAATTTTATGCAATGTGGAATTCTTTTTTCAGACAAACTCTTCTTGGATATTTTGCAAGTAAAGCAGCCCAACAGCTATTTTTTGATTCAGAAATCGGCAGTTGGGCGTTGATTCTTTCATGTCACCTCACTTTTGTTCCAGATTTTCGTTTGAGATTTTGGTTAAGGAGAACCTGGTACGTTTGTATTGACCGCAATTAAAATATTGTAATAAGTAATGCAGTTATCGTAAAGCTTGGGTTTAATCTTTAGAGTGCTTTTGGTTAGTGAATGTAACAGTTTAGTCATGGTATAATTTTTCTAAGGAAACCATTTTTGTGTGCTTGTCCGGAGATGTCCTATCATAGTGTGAGACAGCTGTTACTGACAGTGGTTGATGAGTTGAACAGACGATTGCAGAGTAGATGGGAGCAAATTGCGATTTCGGAATGTTGTTAGTTTCTTGCTTAACCCATGTTTGCTGCATTCAGTTTTTTCTTTTAATATTAATGGACTCTTTTTGCCTTTTTTTCTTCTTTTTTGTTGCAAATATAAGTTTGTTTTTGCCTTCTTATTCAATAATTGAAAGATTTTTTTTCACCTTAGGGAAACTTATGTTTTATAATTTGTCAATAAAATTAATTTCTGTTTGTTTTGCAGCGGGAGATGACGAATCCTCTCAAGAGCAGCTTTTAGTTGAACACATGGCTTGTATCTTGACACGGGAATGCGTAGTGTTTCTGCGAGATTTATTCGGTATTTCCGATACAGGTAAAGAATTTATTGGATTTACGGAGAATTTTATCTTCAGTTTTAGTTCTGAAGAAATTTTTATTCAGAACATGTTTAATATTACTGCTTTTCAAAAGAGTGTTTTACAGGTGACAAGGTCGAGCAATCATCTTGCATAAAAAACTGCTTTTTGAAAGACGAGGCTTGTTATTCATTCATTGTCTGAAATTCTGACGCCTTTTATTTCCGTACTTTGATTGATAAAATTTTTATCGGCATGGTTTCAGCATCAACACTGAAAAAATTATGTGTATATAATTTTTTTACTGTCTTTAAATTTTTTCTGCTCTTATCTTGTTTATTTTTTTCCTTTTTTTTTAAGTGTTAGATTTAATCAAGAGGACAGTCTCTAATTAGAAGTAATTTTTTCAGGGAACAGTAGGAAAAATTGTTGAATTTATGTTTTTATGCTTAACTTATCGGGATGCAACTTCAGTCGTTCGAGTAATACCTGTCTGTAGAAATGCTGCCGAAAGTGTTCGTTCCGAAACGTTTTATTGTTAATATATTAATCAATTCTGTTCATATAGATAAAAATAAAAATGGAAGATATCTGAATGCTTTTTCTCATCTACAGTATCTGACTGCATCATTTTTTCAGTTAAGCAAATGCTGCAATGAAAAAATAGCCATTTTCGTACTTGTGCAGAGTATTCAGAGCTTGCGAATTCACGGATCAGACGAATTGGCACTCACCCATCTCTTGTCACTCGTTTTTTTAATTTACTCTTCTCTGGTAAATTGCTTTGCTTTTTCTATTTAAAATTTTTTAATATATATAGTAAACATATATATGTTTACTATATACCTCGTAAGTATACGTATATATATATATATATATATATATATATATATATATATATACTTACGAGGTTGTTACCACCGTGTACACTTTTATATTCTGTTCTTATTAGAAAACAAATATTGATAGTTATTTGTATATTTAGTTTTTGCTCGAAATGTTTGATGCAAAGATAAGAAATTCTTATAAATATTAGAGAGAATTTGAGATAGTTTTCGTGTCTAGATCCGACTGCTGGAGATTAATAATTTTCGAGAACGGGATGATCATATGATGTTTATATCAACCACTTGCGATGGTAATTATGTAACCGACAGTTTTTAAAAATCTTTTTTAGAAGGAGCGATTTCCCATTCTGTCACAAATTTTGCAACAAGTGCCAGGATGCTCGGTAGAAGACGTACAAAGGTTGGATGGACGAATTGCATCTATGAAGTGCAGTAGAGAATATGTGAATGAAAAAATGAAAAGAGAAATCATGAGAAAGTTACTGCGAACTATTATAGCAGTTAGTTTTCAAAATTCATAGCGCAAGCTCCATTCTTCGTTATGTTGAAGTTAAATAAGGCTATTATATTCCATGATGCCTAACTGCTTTTTGATGCTTATATTCTTACTTGCAAAGTGTCGCAATTCTCATTTCTACTAATCATCTTCACTGATCACTTACTTCACTGAGGGAATAATAAACTGCTTAAAGATGAAGGGAAAGAATTTTTCAGAGCTTCAGTCAGATAAGATGATTTTTCTTTCGGTTAGGTATAAAAAATTTGAAGAATCACATAAATAACATAACACTGGTTCTAAATGTATTCCTCAGTACATTTGTTTAGATCCTATTTTAGTGTATTTCAGACTTCAGTCGGTGAGCAGCACAGAAGACCAGTGTATCTCCGTCCACTCCCTCCTATTTCGAAGCACAAGGCAAGCGCTGAAGAAAACTTTGCAGATTTGAGTCTTATATTTGGTGAAATCTGATCTTTTTTATTTCGTTCAAAATGCACTTCTAAATGAAATTTTTGTTGCGGACATGTAATTGTACATTCTACTTATAGTAGTCGACGAGGACTTTCGAAATATCTACACTATCCCAATAACTTTGCTTGCTTTAATAGACTATTCTGTGCAAACAGCTAATATTTCGTCGCTGCGTCACTAGTATACCTGGACGGTTTACTTAGTGTTCGTTTTTACCGTATCTGATATTTTTAAAACATTTCCACTACCTTAAGATTTATTCTAAACATTCTGAAATGCAAATGAATAAGAAAGTTGGGGTACTTTTCTGCAAAAATTTATTTCGCTACGATAACTGACTCATGGTTTTGCTTTGTTTCTGCTATAAATCATTCTAGAAAATACCGAATTTGATTTTACAATGGTGTATACATGATAGTTCAGCTTAATATGGTTGGTTAGCTGTGATTGATGTTATCCGGGCAATAATTAGAGAAGCTAACCAATCTCTTTTCATCCCGATCATTACATCCCACAGATGCTGGCTTGCAGTTTCATAAAATTTAATGTGAGAATTATGTAGAAATAATTTTCATGGAACCCGATGGATTTACTCATCAGATATTTTGAGTTGTTTCGATGAAATGTATATTTATTTAAGGAATAAGGTGGAGGCAATGCAAACATAAATTAGGAATTTTTTGGTAACTTATTCACGACAGCTTGGAGACTTTGTTTACACCGTGAGATGGCTTTTTCCATGTCAATATTTGGCTTTATGAAAGCAGTAACTGAAGTGTGATGCAGATTCTGCATGTCCCACCACTTTTCTATCTCCATCATAACATATAACAGGAGATGTTGGAAGTTTCGATGACAGGATGATGTGGTCTTCGGAGACTCCAATTCAGCTATCATGAAATTTAGCGAATTAAGAGCTTTCTCAATTTGTTGCCAATGTTCGAATAATTTCCTAACAACAGCGTCGATTTCAAGCTCGATTCGTACAATCAGTCGTAATTGCCAATGAGATAAATGTATCATTAGCGATGTATAACTCGGCATCTGAAAGCTGAAAGTTATAGGTGCCAGATACATGTCTTGTGCATTCCATTTGAAAGATTCAGCAGCAGTAGTTTGTAGCGATGCTTTTTAACGTGAAAATAGGTAGGACAGAGCAAATTAGAAGTGTAAGCGCTCAGAAGCAATACATTTAATAAATTCACCATTAAAATTGTAAATGATCAAGATGTCACGTATTTCCTATCATATTTTTACAATTAGAAATTGCAGTCACTAAGTTAAACTAAGAGAACTTCTCTCTTACTTCGCAATTAGGACAAATGACACTAAAGTTTCGTCTCAAATATTGCCTTTTTCGTGGCTTCCAGTTGTGCACTAAGATTTTCCCACTTATCGGCCAGATCGATTATATCACTGACACATTTCTCGATTTTACAAACTTCACTAAGACATTCCATCTCCATCCTGTTTCTGTGTCCTCTTCTGGTACCACCGTACTGCTGTATTACTGGCAAACACGAAGGTGAAGCCTCCAGGTCTCCTGGAAGTAAATTTCTGAGATGATGAAGCACGGTCAACAAAGCCATATGTCAGGACCCATTACTGGTTAGCATTGTCTAGCGTACGATGAAGCAATACAAACTGAGCCGTGGTGAAACTTGACGTAGCAGTTTTGTTATCGAGTGGTTGAAACTAAAACTGTTCTGGGACTCATGTTGTGATCCCAGCAGTGTTCTCTTCCCGTGATCAAAACATGCAGCAGTATGTTGACGACGAGTTATCTTTCCGAAGACTATTCAATTGTTCCAGTCAGTTTGATTTTAAAGCTGAAGATAACCAACCTTCAGTACCTTGCTAGATAAGTGTCAAGACATCTTACAGGGAGGAAAAAGATTTATTTTATTAAGCTGCGAACAGAGGGCGTAAGCAATTATCTACTGCCATCTTGCTGTCAGATAATGGATGTCTGTGTCTTCACTCATTATTTCTTTGCTTTTAGGTAGCGTTCCTTATGTAGAGAGGTCACTTCAGAGTTGTGATTAACATTTAGCAGCATAATTGACAAGCTAGGATAAATATCCATGAATTAACCACAAATAAATTAATAATCCATTCCACACTCTTATAAACATGGATTTCATTACATTGACAATGCGTATGAAGTCTCTTGTAGGTAAATTACTTATTACGAAATAAAGTTGGTTTAAATAACCGATGATTCAATGGCTTAGAAATGCATAGAATAGTTCCCCGAGGAAATATTGTAAAACATACACCTAAATCAAGGCTTCTGGAAGTCATCGTTTTTTAAACCGTCTAAGAAAAGTAGGAATAGAGTTTTCAAATTTAGTGTGCATCTCAAAGTTATACACAAATATGGTTCATTTGACAAGCTACTGATCACTTCAGCTTCTTGAGATGAAATTTGGATTTTGCACTTCGATATCACCGGTTGGTGCTAAACCAGGGCATTCATATACCGAAAAATTGTTCTCGTCATCAGATGTTTCGCTACTTTCATAAGCATCCGGAATGGTTACTGCTCCATTTTCACCTGATATTATCTTCTGTTTTGCCTGCTGATAGTGATGTAGTTGTGCCTGGAATTTTCAGCATAACGAAAGCTTAACTGACCGAAGGATGAAATGAAAATAGTGTATATTCCAAAATGCAAGAACTGATGGCCCGTCATCATCTTAAGGAAACACCGGAATCCTATTTTATTTTCCTTTAGCTAATATCCCACTTTTGGTTTCATGTGTTTGTTCACATTATTTGACTACAATTATTACTAATATTTCACTCAGGCCTTATTTCTTTTTTCTGTAGAGTTGAGAACTGTGAAGAAGAATGAGAAGAAATTCCAAATGTAGAGACGTATCAAGTATGTGAACGCATCTTTCTGATTTTGAAATGACCACATTCACTGATTAGAATTAGTGAATAAGACAGTCGCGAATTCTTCTCAAAACTAATGAATGCATTCTAAAATAAACTGTCATACTTTATATGCCAGTCCTTCATCACCACTACCCTTCTTCTTTTTGGTTTTACCAGGACCAGTCGGTGCGTATGTAAAGTCACAGCTGTTAGTGGGAGTTTTTTGAGATCGAACTCTGAAATCCCACTGATTAAATTAAGGTAAACGAAAAGGAGAATATCGATAAAACAAAATGTAAATTATTAATCCATTGCTTGTGATTCAAAGTAAGCCTCACTCACTTGAAATAATAGTAGCTGCCAGTAGCGACCCCAGCTGCCATAGCTAACATGCATGTTGTTGCTACAGCTGAAAATACAGCAGTTCCAGTACTTCTATCAAACAAATTTAGCAAGCTAATGTTTCGCTGGATGTGCAGAAGACGGCTAAGTGCCAGATCGCTGAAGCACTCCAGCGCTGACTGGTGTACCGGAGTACTTAGTGACTGACCTAAGACTGATTGCCGGATGCAACCAATTCTTAAACAGCTAGCTCATCAGACGAAGCAAGAGGTTGCTGCGTTCGTTTGGTGTATCATAGGCAGGTTCCGAATGAATCAAAGATGAAATATCCTGGTCTTGAAAATTGACTGGTTTTTTAATAGCATTATTAAAATGAGAAGCTCACATTACCTAGGGACAGGAAATTACCGACGTGAAGCATTGGTTTTAAATTAGCCTGTTGCACCGTTTGTTCAACCTCTACCCGTTTCTTCATCGTTTCCCTGTGCTTCATCTGATTTGAAACCTTCGGTTCAACGAATCCCACATATTCACTTTGTCCTTTTTTCTGCGCTATTATCAGTTCTGTGTTTGTTCTTTTCATTGCGTTTTTTGCATTTCTAGTGTCGATATCATACACATCGTTACTTTCTGGCTCGCCATATTCACTGTATTCAATGTATGCTGGAAGTTTTTATGTACATACATTCGATGAACTTCAGATGATGACACTTATTGAAAAGTCTTCGTAATAAGCTATTTAGCCAGCTTTAATGATCACCCTGGAGTTTGTCAAAGTTAGGAAAAGTGATGTTAGCTTATCCGAAAACGAATACAAGAATTCCAGCACTATTTTTACGCAAAGAAAACAACTTGGCACTGTGTACATCATTAATATTTCGCATTTTTTTGTTTGCTCTTAAAAATGACTATCCTATTTGATTGACTGTCAATATTATTTCGAATGATTAATTACTTCTTTTGACAATGGTATATAAAGGACAGAACAAATAGAAAAAGCAATTTTTCAATTAAATCTAACTAACGAGGCTGTTGTCTACTTCTAGCGAATTTACTGGCATGAGTGAGTGAATCCACTAAATTTGCTATTTTCTGCTGATCGTTGTCATTCTGGAGCAGTTGCGGTCCATTCTCTGAAAGATGGGAATTGTAGATAAAAGGAATTGTTCTTTCTTTCTCGAAATAACTGCTTAACTTTTTTAAATGTGGGGGAAGTTGATCCAAAAAACTGACTGGTGGTTTAAGGCTATCTGAAAGAGATGTACCATGTTTCCATGTTTCGATTTTTTTGAACATTATATATATATAAAGGACATTATATATATATATAATGTCCTTTATATATATATATTTATATTTATATATATATATAATATAGGTACCAAAAGTGCTAGCTGTCACTGTTTTGAGAATTCACATAAAGTTCGAATAATTCTATCTCGTGAAGCACCTAATTAAAATACGGAACCTGACGTCAACAGTACTACTCATCAGAAATTTTTGTGTCAAGTTAGGCTCATTTTATAAGGGTACACAACTTGTCTATCCAAAATATAAAATTAGAAGTACTATTGATCTTTGTTCTCGCTGAAACCCATTGTTATTCATCTAATGAGATAAGGAAATGGGATTTCTTTTTCTAAAATACTGCTTCATGAGCTGTTCAAGAATCAGTAAAATTTGAAAAAAAAAATGATATAACCGCAGGAAACAACTGGTAGAGTAGATAAGGTATGATGACTGCAAGCAGTAAAGTTATCTTGTCAGTATATTTGTAATCAAATCAAATCTCTTTGATCACTTGTCTAGTAATCGTAGTAGCACGTTTAAACAAGGAAGTAAATTAAATGCACTTTGATATTCATTTTTCGCGAATTGATGGGAGCATTTGACTGACTTCCCTCACTCCTCTGTTTCAGAACTTACAGCGACAATCTGTTGTGATTACTGAGTAAATCATATCTCTTGTTCCACAGAAAGGGATTTTTCTTTCTTTCTTCTAAGGAAAAAACCCTTTTTACACAACATGAGAATTTAAAAAAGAAACAGAGCATCTGAATGATTTAAAGGTATTTAAAGGAGATGTATTGAGTCTGTTAAAAAGACACTCAGGAGAACGTTCTGAGAAGGCACAACTGAAAGATGAATTAACTTAATCACTTCTCACATTCGGTTAATTTTCAAAAGAGTCCGTTAAGTTTAGCATTTACTTTCTCTCGTATTTAACTAATTAAATGCGAGGTCACATTGATCATAGTTATTTGTGGCTTGCAACTTTAATAATTTAAGTGAATCACTAATATTAAGTAATATATTTAATCGTCGGTTTCGTTTAGGCCTGTAACTATCTATTATGAGATATCAGATTTTGATACTCATAAAATATATTCTCCACCTGCATATTAATCAGAGACTTGGATAAAGGCCTTATCATCTCTACAAAACGTTAATCATATCGCTTAGTGATAATTCCACAGTTCATGAAGCATCACTCTTCGCTGGCAAATTTTTCTTAAGCGGAAAAATGACCCTACTTATACAGTTGATGCAGAAGCTGTTATACCAATCATGTGTAAGTAGTCATTTCCCTCTGCTAGGACATGAATTTCGAATTGAAGCTTTGTGCTGATCAGGAAATAATACAACTTTTCTTTTAATAAACGGGTGGGACAGAAAAAACATGAACTTCCCACACATGTTACATCCCATATGCATTTTTTTTTCGTCATATTTGCCTCATGTCTCTCTGTTCTTAACTTGAAAAGTCTAATTATAATTTGTTTAGTAGAGACATGCTTCAAACAAACCAAAAAGTCTACATTTTTACTGAGCTTAATTTTCACTGTTAATACAGTTTTAGTCGAAACGAAAAGAATCCCCTAATCTCTTTTACTTTGCTGGTTATTGTTCTAAAAGATCCTAAATTATCTTTGGATTTGTTTTTACTTCTAACCAATGTTTAGTATTTTCTCACAAGTCCGTAGACTTAAAACAACAGAACGAGACAAGAAAAATAGATGGAACACAATGCGACCAGCGGTCCGTAATAGATATTAATTTCTCGCAAGAAATTGATTCTTTTAAAATATTGAAATTAATCCCTGAGTAAATGCGCAAATCATCCAACTATCGCTGACCGATCACATAAAAACACAGAACCTGATTATGCAAGTGCTGTAATTTTTCTGTTCGCGATTGTAAAAATTTGTAAAGGATGATTTATATTTGTATTCGTCACATAATTGAAATTTAGAAATCAGAAATGGTAAGAATTTGTTACTGTATTGTAATCAAATGTTAGCAGATTTTTTAGTGGATTTCAACTTTTTTTCGAAAGATAACCGCAGAACTAGCGAAATATTTATGAACTTACAGGAATTTCCTATTCCAGAATTGGAACTTTCCCTTTATGACTGAAGTAGCTTTGAGTAAAAGAAAAGGTCTAAATTTTTTTTATACGACAAAATCAGAAGATATGATACTCTAAAGATAAAATTGGCACTACTCGGGAAAATGTTATAGTACAGTTTCCACAGATATAATTTTTTAAGAAATAAAAATAAAGTCCTGGTTTAAAACATATAATTGCAATACTGTCAAATGTGGAAATGAAAACAGTTTAGAACACTGATGTTTTAGCGGATAAAAATACTCCTCAAATACGAAACATAAGGATGAAAGCAACAGACGTTACAACTTTTCACATATTTTGTTTGCATCGATTAAAAGGCTAACGGAAACACTTGGTTCATTCATAAATTTTAAAATCTTTGCCTGATTTTTTTGAAACCTTAATAAAATATTAGACCTTAAAAAAAACTTTTCCTCAGGAAAGCAAGAAGAATAGCACTTGTAAGGCACTTTTCGATCTTCTGCTAAACAACATGATTCCAAGAGAAACTTCTAAACAAGTAATTCATCATTTGTAATCAGAATAAGGCCCAACAATATTTTATTAGTTTTGTCGCCTTCGTTTGCCAGTTTAGAATCATGGAAGGAAGTAAGACTCATTCATAATCGTTCTTCTTTCTTCCTTTATATACTTTTCTTTGCTGTTTAGCATTTCGAAAAATATATAATTAGAGTTAATCTTTATAATCTATTCCAAAGATCATAATGATAGGACTTTTGATGGTATTATCACTGTAAAGTGTTATCACAGCTGTTAAGATCTTCAGTAATCTTCAGATTGGCATTCCTATTCTTGTTTATTTCAAAAAAGATATTTAAAAAATATCTCTAAAAATTTCATCTTACTTTCTCTATATACCTATATACTTTTGAAACTAAGAATTGTTTGGAGAAGAAACTGTAATTTGAACAGAAAGAGTCTAATTAGACTGACAAGCATAAGTGGGCCAAGTTGACATGTGCTGCAGCAGGCACTGTTGGCCAAAGCATTGTATTACAGAGAATGACTGCAACTTACCGGTGCCAAAATATGAAGCGTGCGAGTAAGAGAGGAGCGAAGAGAGCAGAGCGGACAGGAGCGGCGACCACATCAGGCCCACTCTTCAAGCCGACTGCGTAGGCCCGAGCCATTGTGAGCACACTCGCCTTCTATCGATCCGTGGGACTGAAGCCTCTCGTGCTTTCCACGTCATCGGCTATCTGCCCTGAAACGCACTTCGGTGACCGAGGTTGATGTTGCAAATATTACTGCTTCTCGTCCTCAATGTCTATTTGAGTGTCACGCTACTCGCGTCATGTCGTGTCACGCAGTTTCTACGTGAAGTTCGATTCATTGCGATATCTCTTGCTATGAAATGTACTTAAAGCACATTGCCGAACAGAAGAGCTGTTAATCGACGCTTAATTAGCTGATAAAGCTATTTAATCTACATTCAATTAGCGGATAAGGCTAATTTAATCCACATTAATTATCGCTTATTCACCGAATCTAATTCTCTTTGCCTTTAATCGAACAAGCTCTCTACTTACTTGTCTTGTCCATTGCTGTCTCCTTTCCCTCGTGTTTAATGGAATCTTTTTACATCAACGATAACAGTATGCTTTCTGATACGTCCACTAAGTAGTCTATTTACTTTGGATCCACATCACTGTTATCATTCATAGAGCCAAAGCAAATGCTTGGCAAGGACTTTTGAGAGAAAACAAAATAAAATAGTGAAATGAACAATTCGCGGCAATTCTCAAACTTCGTTGCAAAAAAGTTCTTCAAAACTGAATTGGTAGGATTAAGTGACAAAAAAATTTTAAACTCTCGAGTGATAGAATTGTAATAGTTTTATAATTTTAATCCTCTGATAAGTATGAAATGCTTATTTATAAATGGTAGCATAACAGTAGCGAAGGGAAAAGAACTAGGATTTTAACAGTAGCGAAGGGAAAGAAACTAGGATTTCCCTAGTAACGACAAGTGAGCAGGAAAAAGCCCAACGCTGAATCTAATCGACAGTTTGTGCTAGATGGAAATGTAGCGTACAGGTGTCACTATTCATATTCTTGACCCAAAGTCCCTTGAACGGGATTACAGTGCATAGAAGGTGCGAGACCTGTACGGGTGAGGAAACTTATGGTAGGTTGCACTTTGGAGTCGGGTTGTGCGAGAGTGCAGCCAACCTCAGCTAGGGCTAAGTACGACCATAAGACTAATAGCAAACAAATTTAATTGAATTGCTAGGAGGCTTACGTTCAATCCTGCAAATGTTCCTTCCCTTCGCGTAAGGCTCATTTGCATGTTGTGATACTTTCTTGCTGAACACACCAAACAATTTCTTGTAAAGCCATTCTCGTCAGTCGTCAGAGAAGCCCCTCTTATCCGGAAAAGTGAAAAATCGGAATTCCTGAATTGTAGACAGCGAAAGACTACAAAATTGTTTGCTCGAACTTCACTTCAAGGAATCCTTAGACAGAGTAAATCGGAAGAGACACACTCCAGAGATTATTTTCAATTCTGTTCAAAATAAATTGTAATTTACCTTATGAAGAACTTCCTCTTTCTAAAAAAGTTTTTAATATTTTTCTAATATGTAAGGTATAGTTGGAGATTCCTTAAGAAACACAAAGGATTTAAATGATATTGATAGGAAATAATTAATTTTAGTCCGGAAACCCATTGATACGAATGCATGTCATTAATACATTTGTGCCAATGGTTTATGCCAAATGTTTCTGCTTTATCAACGAAGGTTGATGCACTGAAACATCCTCTTGATCTTACAATCTTTTAAATTCTATGCAATTATCTTTGGTCTTTAACTTTCAATTTATGTAGGCCAATTTATATTAATTCTTAAAACAGGTGTTGTTAATGATCACTTACTTTCGTAGCTTTCGTATGAAAATATTCCTTTCTTCAGAATTATTGTAAAATTAAATTTTTCAACTTTTTTATTGCACGTTGCATTTTGCACAAGTTTATGAATAACGAAGAATAAGAACAGAACAAAATTCGTTCATGCTTTCTTCCAAGTCTCACGTTCCTTTGTTGCAATTGCGGATTACATTCTTCAGTTAAACGCATACCGGAATATTTTCAATGACATCCAAATGGAATTTCTTGTTTTTTCATTATCTGTAAATTGAATACGGTTAATAATGATTTAATTAGTATATAGTCAGTCCTCAAATTAGTCGGAAACTAATTATTCCTCAATAATAAGACGCCGGGGCAACAATTGGTGTAAACAACAAACAAAAGCAATTATACCACCGATATACAAAAGATGCAGTAATGGAAGTTATTTTAGGGTTAAATATTCTAATATGGAGAATTATCGTTTATGATCGGATTAGCTATTATATTTGGTAACTAAATAGATTGAATTATGTTTTTTTTTTTTTAATTTTCAAGTCATTTAATATCAATTTAGACGCTTTAAAAGCAAGGCTAGCAGCGTTTAAATGGACTTTCCACTCAATCACTTAGTACTTTTTACGAACATATATTAGCATGAATGATCAATGCTTTATTTTTTTTCCGCCAAAAACGTTCTGCACAAAGCTCTTGTTTGTATCGGCTTTATAAAGACTTGCCTCCTTCGCTTTCTGGTACCATAACTGCTTATTAGTCCATTGCTTATAGTTGAAGTACATACGGTGATTCTGTTGTCACTATCATCATCGTCTTGTTCCTTATTTACCGTGAAAATGTGTATCAATTGTAGCAGTATAGTAGAATTTCATGATACTCTACAACGTTTTCTGCTTTCTGCACTTATGTTGTCATGGTATTTCTGTGTAGCCGCTTCCGTTAACTGTGTGGTGAGTACGCCGAAAGTTTGAGAGAATCGTTAAACAATTATCATGAAATTCTACTGTGCGGATATTTATTTGAGCTATTCATTGATAATGGCATTGCAAATATTATTATAGGGTTTCACTCATATGTTATCTACGGAATGTTCACTTTATTCGCGTGAATTTAATAATAACTTTACGGTGAAGGAGTTCTAATGCTTCTTAGTCCACCCGTCATATTCTTTTCAGGTAAGTTATGCATTCAGAAATTCGTTATATTTCTAGATTCTGACTGTTGTTGAATCCTGTAAGGTGAAACTGTAGCGCTATTCAATACAGTTAAGAAGGAAATTGGTTTCCAAATAGAAATGTGAAGGATCCTTACGAAAATCCATTTCTACATTTGAAGGCTTTAAGAATCTTATTACTGAAACGAGCACAAGTACCAAGTATTATAATGAAGTGTTCTGCTTTGAAATAGTGTCTTAATGACAGATTATTATTACATTCTTCTTGAGAAATCTGTGATTAATTAGCAAAAAAAAACATCAAGAATTTGTTCCTGTTGATTTTCCAAACTTCCCTTAAGTCCATAGATGTTTCTAAATATAATTTTATCAAATAAATTTTAATTCCTCACTGTTTCAATACAGTTTTACCTTTGCACGGCAATTTTAGATTTTAGAATCTGAGTCATATCCCACAGTTTTCATCCTACTTATTTAATCAAGTTTCATTCTTTCGCATGTTTATAGAAAATACGAATTTTAGCAACAAGTAATGAGGAGATATTATTCGAAATACATTCAGGCTGGAAATATTTAAAATTTTCTACTCGGAAAAAACATCTAGAAACAGCATTGTCTGTTTGACAATTAAATAAACATAGTTTTCGTCAAGCACAATTGAGCAGAAGTAATAGATAAAAATTCAAAACTTTCTTTACTACATCTGCAAGGCTGAAAAGTCAGTAAGATCAATCATCCCTTTACTTTTACCTTCCTGTCACATGGCTATGTTCATATCATCACATATCGCTGATAGTTTTCTTGAATCCTTCTACCATGTCTTAATTTTTTCACATATGTTGTACTCAGCATTTTTACTATGCTGGCTCTTTTTAGAAACACGAAGATTTTGGAAAGAATGAACCAAGAAAAAAGAAATTGGTTACTTGAAAAGTAACTGAGTAACTTGAAACGTTTTGAAATAATTAATTAAATTGAGATAAAGAAGAGATATATGCATTAACTCCTTGATGGATTTCTCCGTAATAGCCCAGTGCAAATGTTTTATTAAATAAAAGTTATAGATGAAGTTTGCATCATCTAGTTTCTTCGTGTAATGCCCGCAGTGAATCAATCCTGCCTAATGTGCTTTATCTTTCGTGTGATACGGATGTCATTAGAATTGAAAGCAAACCAATCAGTCATAAACTATGTCAGAGTAATAATAAGCGTTACATGTTCTTATCGATAAATCGTTCTGACCGAAAAAAAGATTGGATAACACTGTTAAGGCTGCTGGTCGTTTTTCTCCATTTCATTTTTTCCAATTTTAAATGTATCCTGAAGTTCTCTTTTTCATAGATGATTGATAGTATAGCGCGGGCTGATAGAACATCTGAAGTACCATTTGATTACTGTGGTGGATCACTTTTAATCTGCTTCAATTCTAATTTCATCGAAACACAAAATTGCTAACTTAAAGCTGAATAATACTAAGACTTAAGAGTGATGCCAAGAAGGACTAATGTCTAACAAGACTTATGTCTTGGAACGTTATATTTAAGATAAAACTCTAATTTATATCTTGCTAGGTATTAATTTTGCTTGGCATCAGTCTGTAGACTAACTAGCAGATGATAGCCGTGAACTATAATTATTTTTGAATTATACCTAAAAATGTCTAAAACCGAATGTTGTTGCAGCGATATTAAAAAGAGAAAGTAATGTGCGTGTACGTATAGTTCTTGCTGGTTCCGTGATGCTCCATATACTCGAATCACGCACGTATTTGTTAGAATGTGTTGAAAAAAAAAAATGGGTCAAAACTTGAAGGTAACAGAAATATGTTTCATTCCTAAGTAATGACAGAGAATGTGACACAATTCCATACACACCTGCGAACGAGAACTTCGGTATCGTGTCTGTAGAAGCCTTGAAACAACGTAGACCTGTTATAGTTTGCGACAGTGTTGCTCCGGCCGAAACAGTAATCGAAGGTATAATATTTCATAGGTGATGCTTCCGTCCTTCATATGTCTGTTTTCTGTAGATTAAAAAATGGAAGAAACATTGCATGTAGACATGGTTTTTTTTCTTTAAAGAAATAAACAGCCGTATTTTTATTTTATTTTATACTTATGCGACAGATAAAAATATTGTCGATATCATCATCATCACTTTGGAATTTTGATGGTCCATTTTGAAAATTTCCATTTCTGTGTGTTTGTGTGTACGCGTTTCTTTTTTTTTGAACAACTCTCATATCTTCTTAATTTGGAACTGTAATAACTTTAACTGTTTCTCCATGTTCCAGTAATTCATAACACATCACTCCTAACCATAGCTATCTAGCGGTACGCTGTTATTAACTTAAAAAAAGTTCCTCGCTTTACTTAGCGATCAAAGAATTGCTAATTAATATTTTCTTATACATTTTTTTCTCAGTAAAATTAGCAAAAGCAGACCTCTAAATTTTCCAGTCATTGATAAGATTCTTTATCATACAATGATTAAAGTTGCAGTTAAGAACTGAAGGTTCTCTCGATCTCGGTTTTAAAACATAAATGGCGTGAAGCTTTCAAAATCAATGTTAACCTTTTTGAATCACCAATGTCTCTTAAACCAGTTATTTCACTGTTTCTTCTACATGCAGTTAGCATCTGTTCCTTTTGCTGAATTAAATGAGTTCATTTTTAAAAATTTGGTGGCTTGACTTGATAATGACGACATCTGTGAGTAACAGGTATCATCCTTCCTTTTGCTGCTTTAGTTTAATTCTAATCCAGATTCATTTTGTGTAAAGTCTGCTGATTTAAAAATCATTTTAAATCAAGTTGACTTTTTAAAACATATTTTTTCATGCTTTTTTGCTTATTACACTTACTACTATTTACTGGTAGAAGAGTGATCACTAATAACGGAGCAATAGATGACTTAAATTGAATAATTAAATCCAGCACGGTAGTGACATCGGTTGAAAGTCCATTGTGTTAAATGACCAATAGTTGAAGTGATGCTGTTGCTGATCGAAACAATTGCTGTTTCCTTTGCAACGAAAACGTTCTGAACAGTGCTTCAGTTTGAATGGATTTCGCAGTCTAATTAGTGATATTTTGTTTCCAGACCACGCGGACATAAGCAGCGACACGTGATGTTTCAGGTTAAGGACAGATGCTTCCTCGGATCCTCGCCATCTCAATCGCTCTATCTCTGATTGCTTTTCAATTCTTCTTTCACATTGTGCCATTTTAACTCTTTTATTTATACTTCTTATTCACTTGTCAAAAATAAATATATGACACACAAAACGAATATCTCAACTTTTGAAGAAAATAGTATGCGATGATCGAACATGTTATCAACATAAGTGTTAGAGTAATCGTTTATAATCATTTAGGTGATTAAGTATCCTAATATTTATCGAAGCTAATGTCTTTCCACATTTCCGTTACTAGTGCTGCATATTCCGAATAATCTAAAAACGTTACATTTATACTGAACTTTGCCCTTTACATAAGCAAGTTTATATAATAATTATACCATGTCTTACCATATCCAATATCGCCTCATAAGAAACTTTGTATTTTTTTTTTTTTGCAATAATCTTAAAAATTGCGATGTAGAAAACTACTGAGACTGGTGATTTCGCAACTTCACAAGCTTATTTTAATACTTGACTTGAGGTATTTAAAATAAGGTTATGAAGTTGTGAAATCACCAACTTCAGTAAAAACACTAGTTCACGATGTAATTGGAAGCAATCAACGTCAAACTTAAATATATCCATATTCTGATATAATCTTTTCGAGCTTTTTTCTGTTTCCGGCACCTAAATAATACAATTAACGATGTTTACTGCTACTCTACTCTACTATTCTATTTTAGCTAAATCGAGATGCAACAATGGTGAAGTAAGAAGCTTATCAAATGAAGAGATTATTAATAGGACATAATCAACCAGCAATTAATTAATTAACTGAAAAGATAATTGGACGGCTTTTCCTATCCAGCAAATGACTTCGTTTAAATCACTTTGAACGAAATTTGTGGAAAGAGCAGGGGTGATCCTTTTAAGACATTACGCTGTCATTAATTAAAAGGAAGACTAATTGAAGATGACGAAAGCTCACTTTTCAAAGTTATTTATAATCTAAGTCAAGATTTCTGTTTTCCATATCTTTTCATAATTGTTTCTTGATATTACTATGTTACGAAACGGGAAAGTTTTTGCTAAGCTTTCTAGCACGCTTGATATGAGCAATTCCTAAGTAATAAAATAACAACAACCAGATACTCTAAAAACCGCTTTAAAAAGTTACAAAATAATTATTGTTACATTTTTTGTCCTTCACTTTTAGTAGAAATTAGTTGCCCAAGTGTGAAAAATTCGACTTCGGAAATCAAGTGAAAGGAATAAAATCTGAATTGGATCTGTTAATTTCAATAAATATTATTTTAAAGCAAGTAAGTACATGGAAAACTCTTCGTGCCTCCTGACTTAAAAATTCAGTGATAAACAAATAGTCAAATATTTTTAAAGCAAATTGTAATCAGTAAGTATGTGTAAAGATAGTGATGAAAACTAAAGGTAATTAATTTTCACCAAATTTCATTTTTTGGTTTGTGATCTTTAAAAGAGGATAATCTGTAATATGATTTGTGGCACCAGATGTAACTGAGAAGTGCCAAGCGATAAAGCCCATTTCTTGCAGCACACATTNGAGGATAATCTGTAATGTGATTTGTGGCAGATGTAACTGAGAAGTGCCAAGCGATAAAGCCCATTTCTTGCAGCACACATTGATTGTTCTTGCAAATACAAAAATTTCACTGGAAGAATAAAAATACCTCACTACTTCGAGAGCAAAAAACCCCTACCTCTACTTCTCAAGAGAAGCATTCAGTAATTAGGCTACTATCCAGATGAACATCAAATAGGTTTCGTCAAGCTATGGTTTCATTTTGATGAAACATTCTAAAAGCAACAGCGGAAGGGAAACGGATTTGTTAATACTCCATACCATTTATCACAAAAAATTTGACTTTACCTGCAAGTAAGATTTACAAGCTTGTGCTGTGTTCTATATGCATTTTTGATCGCTAAGAAGTAAATCAAGAATTGCTTTTAATTGCTGAGAAACGTTCCTTAGCGTTTTGATTCACTTCAGCTGCTCTCCTGAAAGTCAGTCAATACTTTACTCGACATTTAGTTTCTCTACATGAACTTGCATTTTAGATCGCTGTTTTAGTTCCTGTATGTACATACAAATCGAGCGAATATTTTATTCTCTTGAATGTTCTCAGGAGGAATAATGGGGTTCTTGTCAAATTTCAGTTGTTAATCATTTTAGTGTTTCAGAATTTTTGGCTTTTAAAAGATACTTAACGCTAGGTATTAGAAGCATTCTACTGAAATATATTTAAATGTTCAAATTTCATATTTAAAAGTGGTGTACGGAATAAATGAACTTCCTTGCATCAAGTTCTTACGAAAGTATGTTCAATTAAATCACAAAAATTCGGTGTTGAAAAGAAATAAATTCCCTATGTGGGTCAACTGTTGTACTCTGAGGATGACGAACTTGGCGTGTTACCAAACTTTTAGAAACTCAGAAATGGTGTAAGATTAACAATTTTCGCATTGCTTTTTGCAACATATTAGTAAGTGATAATATCATATTTCTACACACTTCATTAGGCAATGAACTGAAGTTGCGGGTTTTTCTATTAATAAATGAGACTTTAAATTGTTTCAAATTAAATGAATATCAGCAAAAGAAGATTCCCACTTCTTGAATACCTTGTCACTACATTCGATCAGTCTCCTTAGCAGTTAAGCTAACGAAACATGTAAGGGTGTCACCACTACGACCACTATTTTAACCTTCACCACTCCACAAATGTCCCACTACAGTCGAGATTTAATGATTTCATTCAGGTTAAACGTGGCCGCGAACTGAAGAGGCCTGTTGTTTTTGTTGCGTATTTCGTATACTTGGTGTGGCTTGTAGCTGTAGATGTTTGGTTTGTAGGTAGTTTGTGTTTGATTCTTCCAGGCTGTGAGTATTTTCAGATTGAAGGAGAGACTTTCCATACACATCAAAAACAAAATGGCTGTAAAGAAGCAGGTTTGTACACTTCATCTTCCTGTTGTATCTAAAGGCTCACTGTTATAATGCCAACAGTGATGAGGATGGCATCTTTATTGAAACTAATGCAGATTGCAGAACTGTATGATATACTTCTTAGATATGAGGAAATTATTAGAACTCTTTTGTCCAAAATGGCTTTATTCAGTCAGTTTATTCAGAATTAGCTCATGTTCATTCATCTTTTTATGCTCCATTCATTTCATCTTAGAAAGTTGCAGAAGAAGTCAACAGAAAACATCAACGCACGACTTGCTATGGTGATGAAAAGTGGGAAGTACTGTTTAGGCTACAAACAGACACTGAAAACACTACGGGCTGGTAAGGCAAAATTGGTCATCATCGCCAACAATACACCACCTCTCAGGTTTACATATGTATCGAATTATTTCAAATATATTTCTTAAATCTTGATGGTTTTGGTGTGATGTTAGCTTTCCAAGCTCCTGGTTTTCAGACGGTATTCTTGAGTTGGTTACATCACTTCTTCCTATGAAAGTAACCGAATAAACCAGTTATGCTGGGACTTTTACTCTTGTAAAAGAGGGTTGAGTTAGCCTTAGTATTGGTATCTTCAGTTATTTGCAATTTGCAGAAAACAGTCATTTTAAATTATTTTGTCTATTTTCGATTTCTAGAAGTGACCATTCCATTACTAGACATAGCGGGATGGAAGTATGGTAGGTTAACAGATCGCATATTATGTGGGAGAAGGAGAGGAGGAGTCAAATATGTTATTATTGTATTACAGGATGCAGTGAAGTATAATAAGATTAAAGATTGATGTTCATCTAAATCTTGATGGATTAGGATTTTTTGCTTCTTTTTCTTGTCGTCAGTATAAAATTTGGCTGATTTCAGGAAAAGTGAAATTGAATATTATGCTATGTTAGCGAAGACGGGCGTGCATCATTATAACGGAAACAACATTGAATTAGGCACAGCATGTGGAAAGTTGTTTCGTGTTTGCACATTATCAATTACAGATGCTGGTGATTCAGATATTATTCGAAGTATGCCATCTGAAAGTGTTTAAAATTGGCTTTGTTTCTTCGTTATTGTTCTTTAAAGAGGCGTGAATAAATCTTACTTTGTTGTTTGGTTTGGTCTGGACAAAGTGATTAGATAGTTCAGTACCTCCTGGTAATTGAGTATGGGGATTTATAAGGGACTGAAGCGAAAAAATTGCAGAGGCCTTTGTGATTTTCTAATTGTATTGAAGTAGTACGAGTGTCATCAAGGATTTTTTTTTTTGTATTATTTTAATTTTCCTTTACCTGCTTCTAGCTTTAGATTTTTATCCAATGGAGTTGAGAAGAATGAAATTACTGGGTTTTTTTTGACAGTTTTAAGAAATTTCGCTCGCGCATTTCGGTTCCGGTTGTCTGCGCTTTTAAAATATTTAGAGAGCGAAGCGTAAAAGCCTTAGCGATATAAAAGTCACTACCGGTGAGAAACATAATAAATGAATGGGACGGTCTTCGTTAAGAGTTCTGGGACTTGTTGCATCCTATATGACGCTAACATTTCAATGATATGTTCGAGTTTGTAGCATAAACGGTGTGAGGAAGACGAGCATTTGTCATTTTGCTGGAATGTCTCTTGGAGAAGTGAATTGTTAATGTTGTTGAGGGAACTCTCCAATACATGTATAAAATTTGTTTGGGAATGAAACTTACGGGTGGCATTGTCTGGTGAGAAGTGGTGAAAGACCGTTAATTTCTCTATTTGTGTGTCCACAATACGCTTACATTGATCAGTAACTCTGCGGTGTGGTCTTTTTAGACTTTTGTCATACATTATTGAGGTTAGCGCTGATTCTTTTTAGTCCCACATTTTCCTCCTATATAATTTGTTACGACCCGATTCTAATCTTGAGGGGAATTTTTTTTAGTATTCCATGAAGGCAGATATCTATTTTCATGCGGTCGGGGCTGTCCCTAGTTCTTTATGTAACTCATATGCAGTACCGCAGTATCTCGATTTTGAGTGGGCTAAAATAGTCGAGTAAAGTGATGATAAGATATCATTCTTACTGCTTAACTGATTAGTGATAATAATATAGAAACATACTATTTCTGCTTTTCAGGTGCAAAATAATGCTCATTGTGCAATAAAAAGATTAGAATAAGGAAAGGATTGTAACTGAAGATGAGTGCAGTGCATGGTTTTGAACATCTTGCTGTTACAACAAATATCCCATTTATTATTGGCGTTGCTGGTGGAACTGCTTCGGGAAAGGTTATTTTTTGTTCGACTATTCAGATATGGAATTGTGCTTGGTATAACTACCTTTCTGTGCTGATGCATCTCCCCGCATTGTCACTGAAACTATAATTCTGTAACAAGTTGAAATAAATTGATGTCCTTTGTAGCGGATTTAATACTCAATTATTATTAATTGAAAAAGTCTTCCCAATTGAAAATAATCATGATTTGTAATGTTCAGTCATCAGTATGTGCTCGCATAATGGAAAAGCTCGGGAAGGCTCATGAACGACGAGTGGTGACTATATCTCAAGATTCATTTTACCGTAATTTGACAGAAGAAGAAACTAAAAAGGCTAATCGCGGGGAATTCAATTTCGACCATCCAGGTTATATGTCTGTGATTTCTTTTTTCTTTTTTTTTTTTCTTTATCTTTTTATCAAGTAGTTTGTTTCCTTTCCACTGTGATAACATTGAGAAGCGAAAAATAACGTATCTTTTACACTTTAAGATTCTGAGCTCCAATACACGAACAATTTTCAGATGCTATTGAATATACGCTAATGATATCGGTTCTTCATAAAATGAAGAAGGGAGAAAGTGTTGTTGTTCCGAAATATGATTTCTGCACTAATTCGAGGCTAAATTTTCATATTTTTTCTTATTAATTTTATGCAATTTAATCGTGAAATTTCTACAGGGAAAGATGCATAATAAGTGAGGGATTATTTGTCATGAAAAATTCCTTCGTGGCGTTCATATTTTTGTAGGTTTTTCAGATCGAAGGACTTTGATGTGATTGAATCTGCAGATGTTATAATTGTTGAAGGAATATTAATTCTCTATGATCAAGAATTGCGGAATCTCTTCGACATGAAATTATTTGTTGATGCTGATTCAGATGACCGTTTAGCTCGACGTGTTCAGAGAGATACTCAGGAAAGGGGGCGCTCCGTATGCCAGGCAAATAACTCATAAAATTAACTTATATATTAGTCTCACTACTGTAATTAAACACGTCTCTCTATTGTAATTAAATACTATGAAAATGAGGCATTTCTGCAAGGCTGATATAAATTTTTCTAAAGTAAGACCATAATTCCCTTTTTTTCATTTCAGGTCCTCCACCAGTATTTAAATCTTGTGAAGCCAGCATTTGAAGAATTCTGCTTACCAACGAAAAAGTATGCAGACGTTGTTATTCCACGTGGCGCTGACAACAATGTTGCTATTGACTTAATTCTGCATCACATTCATGAAATATTGCGTTCGCCTTCCTCCTCAATCGAATCATCTTCCGATGAAGCTTGTTGCATTGTTCATCGCGCTGCCTCTTTTAGCCGACTACATTAATTTTAACAATTATGTGTCTTTTATTATGTATTTCTCATTATCAAATAACATCGTTCAAAAAATTAACATAACTTTTATGTCCGGCAATGTGTTATTCTTTTTCCATTATGTTGCATTACACCGACGGTGTTCTCATTTAAGACAGAATTGATATATTTGTTCCTCCATGAATATCTTTCTCCTGAGTTACATACTGTGGTTTTTTTGATGGTTGCTAAATAGCGCCTGTTTAGTTATCCTAGTGTTTTTTTCGTCCTATTTCCACCTCTACTATATCGTTTCTGTAAAAGCTTCATTTTGTTATAAACATTTTTTCTTTTTTTAAAGCGAGGACTTTCCTTTACTGACTTGATATAGTCATGCATTGTTTTTCTTCACACAGTGCTGTTTTTATCTGGGAACAAAATGGTGGTAAAAAGTTAACAGGAAATCTGTGACTTTCTAAACACTTTCTTTATTGTCAATAGACTGTTACTTTGTCATGTTTTTCTAATTTATCCACATTCTATTTTGATATAGACCACAATGTCATTTATTATAGAAGTTTTTCATAAACTGTTCATCGCAGTGTTGTTACGATCAAGCGTATTGTCTTCACAGAAGTTAAATTCATATTGAGTGTGTATTAAATTTTAAGCACTTCATCACATTGCTTTTTTTTGTTTGCAAAAAGATAATAAGAGGTATAAGAAATAGAAAGTGAAAGTCTGCAAAATTCTTCAAAGTTAAGAGTTTTAGCGAATTGATTTTCTGTACGGTTGGCAGTGGTTTGTAATGTCGACTGCTTCATCAAACACTGGCGAAGAGCATTGTCGCGCGTGTTTGAGTGTTGAGGAACTGTTGAAACGTGCTCGGAAATTAGCAGGAAAAGTGCCTTCAGCAAGTAGAACGCAAAACTCATCAACCGGACAAGCATCATTAGTTTGTATTTCACTCATTATAGCATAGACAAATCAATGTGCTTCTGTGGTGAATCCCCTCTTAATAATTGTCTTTAAAGACTGAAAATCTTTAAAGACAATTATTAGAAATGAAAATCCTAAGTGGCTTGCACATCTTTATAGTTCTTTGCTAGTGTAATTATAAATCGTCTTCAGCGTTCACTTACTGAATTCCGAGATTTGTGAAATGACGTTCAACTATTTTTGCAGTTTAAAGAGTTTCACTAACCTCCATATAGAGAAAGAGAAAGTCGTGAAAAGTTCTTATTTTCAGGACCGAATTGAAATGAAGTCGATACGAAGGGATTGTCCTGTTACTACTGAGAAGTTGGGAAAATCAACTTGGAACCTTCTTCATACAATAGCAGCTTATTATCCCCTTAAGCCAACATCCGAACAAAAGAAGAATGCAAAGACTTTAATGGATCTATTGGGAAAGGTAAGTAATAGTTGTTTAGTCATCATGAACGGAAGCGCCACTGTCTCACATTTTTTTTTTTGGAAATATCTGTTAAGATCCGGTCATTGTTCCCTCGAGGTGATTGAAAGTCTGAGGTTGTTTGATATTTCGGTGTTGCTTTAAAAAAATATTGAAAGTTGAAAATAGTGAGCCGGCGAATGTTCATGTTGCACAGCTTTTCTTTTTACAAGTGTAGAAAGTGTAAAATTGCTATTACTGATAGCATGTTAATGTTAGGCAAGCTGATTTAGTTCTAAGGTTTATGAAATATTTTTTAAGCAGTATAGTAATAATAAAAGTACAATATTAATAATGCAGCCAAAATCCAAGTTTGATTTAGTACTTGTTGTATGAAACGTTTCTGATTCAAATTATTACTTTTTTTCAACTGTAAGATTTATTAGCTTGTGATTGTTTTGGAGATGTATCCATGTTCTCACTGTGCGGAAGATCTGCGTTGTGATTTGGCAGAACATCCTCCAAATGTTGAAGATCGTGAAGGGTTTTCATTATGGATGTGTGGATTACATAATCGAGTGAACAAGAAACTTGAGAAACCTGAATTTGATTGTTCGAAGTGGAAAGAAAGATGGTTAAATGGTTGGAAGGATGGCTCTTGTGAATATTAACGTGGATAGGTTGAATTAGTTTTGATGAAACCACTGTTTATGTTCTCGACTTATGAATTTCTAACGTTTTTAATTGGTATAAAAATATGAGTGAAAATTTTTACTATTTGTTGCTCAGAAGGAAACTTTAAATTTGAATGAAAAATTGAATATACTCTTTTTCCAGAAAAACTGATACTGCCTTTCATGTAGGCGGTTTTTAGGGCAGCAGTTTTTATCATTTTTTTGTATTTGCATCTTTTTCTAAAGTTGTTTTATTTTACTGGATTGTACACATAAAGATTTAATAATGACAAGCGCTGATGAAATGAGAGGGTTTTAAGCGACTTTGTTTACCTGAAGATTATTTAGTTCGTAATTGGCCAAGCTGGAAGTTTTTCAATCTGCTCGAGTTAGGGAGATTGTTTGAATCCTTGTTAAATGGTCTGTTAAAATGTAGAATGCTAATGTTTTTACTCGATTCTTCTCGAAAAAAGAAATTTTTTTGCTTTGCATCCTTTTTCATTTTTTCCTCCTTCTGATCTACTTAGTCACAGCAGACAAAATCCTTCTAATTTTTTGATATTGTTCAGTCTACTTGATGTGGTCCATTCTCTTGCAATTTTTTCTTATTCTTATAATTCGCATTAGTTAAGAAGAATTGGTTCTTATAAACTGTTAATGAACATTCCAGTTCCGCTCAAGTGTCGAAGCTGTTCATCGAAAGATTGATATTCATTGGCCACTATTTTTAATTATTAACAACAGTCAGATCATTCAGTTCTCTTGTGGTGTTGTATATCGTTTTTGAAATTTTATGCTGAACATGGTGAAAATTGAAGTAAGTGATCCTTTTTCTTATTTTTTACCTTTAGATTTTTTACTTCAGTTACTTATCATGAACTGCATCATTATTTCGTTATAAAAAAAAGAAATGAATGATAGAATTGGCAGTAATGCTCCTATTTGCAACTGACCTTATATTTGTATCTTCTACTGATGACTTGGGTTATGCTACGTTCTAAAGATTAATCTTCCAAATGATTAAGTTTTAGATGGACGGAAACCTGCTTTTTTTTTACGTCTGCCATTTAAACTGGATCGTGGAGAATGAGTTAGGTACAGCTTTTTGCAGGAGTGTAGTTCTGATAGTCCTGAAACAGCTGAGGAGGAAATGGACTCTGAATCTAATGGCACTGATGATGGGATAAGTAAAGAAGAAAGAGAAGGGAAAGAAAATAACAATGTGAATGTGAGAGTCGAAATCTGTGATATCAAAGGTCGATGTACTGTTTTGGCATCTGGAGATTCAGTTTTTTATTGTCCAGTTACGAATTCACCTGGAGGTTCGATAACTTTGAGAAGTAAAATACACATGGCATATGAGTATTAATTATGTCTATGTACCAGTGAGCTGTTGTGAGTTGGGATTTTCAGTGTAAAACTTATTCATATGTCCGAAAAATTTTTCATCGGTTTGTAAAATCGAGAATGATGCTAATCTGTGTTTACTGTTTTCTCGTACTAACTCAGTCACGTAAACTGCATTGTCTATAATTAATTAGGACTAGTGATTTCAGATGTTTTAAATATTAAGCCAAACGATGATGACATGACAAAGGAAAATTCTGCAGATGGTTCGAAACACCGGAAAATTTCGCCATTCTCTCCTTTTGGCGAGACCAGTAATAGCAGTTTTGAAGAGGAAGAAAAGCTGAAGAGATGGGTTATTACTCCGAGAGTTTCAGGAACCTTTTCCCGTAAAAGATTTATTGAATAATCCATATTTTTTCTTATAATTTAACAAATTTGTGCACAGAGAATTCTGTTTGATTCTATCTATAATTTAGTCATGTATTTAAAACATTTTTTTTCTTTTTTTTACATCGTTTTTGATTGTTTTCTTATGTGGAACTAGTGTTTGGAGGGCGCAGTGGATGTTTTTAATATTAAGATCAAATTATTTGAGCTGCAGAAAAATACTAATCGCTTCATTTCACATTTAAAATTTACTGCTTGTTTAGGTGGCGAGGGTAAACCTATATATCCATCGAAAAAAAAGAAAAATAAGCGTGAAGAATTGGAACATTTTGAAATGGAAATATTTTTTGCATCAATGATTGAAATGCTTTGCGATGGTGAATTCGAGGGGTTAAATATTCGTTTTCGAGAAGGTTTCATTCTTATTTATTATGAATGAATTAAGCATATTTTTCGTGAATATTCTCATGCTTGATCTTACCTGCTGCTTTTATTCAATTGATATCATTCGGCATTGGATGTTTTCCGCTCCTTCGCGTAAGGAATTAGACTGTGTATCCCACTGCCTCATTCTGTATCATTTTGTTTTACTAGTTAATGCAGCTTTTCGGATTACTATTCTAATTCTTAAAGTTTGCATAGCACACTTCTCGAAAAACATCTGTGAGACTAATACTGCAATCTTTTTCACCAGTATAAGGAATCCCTCAAAAATAATCCTCTTAGTTTTCAAGATTTTGACAATTTCTATAATTCTGCTTGTATCAGAATGTCGAATTAAATAATTTATTGCAGTTTTAAAGCAGGTTGCTGGACATTTTATTCATTCTTCTTATCTTTCCGAAGATTATAGAGCATTTCGTGTTGCGGTTAGAAGAAGAATAATGGAAATTTTGAATGCTTCCACAAGCCTAAGAATTGGCACTAGGTGTGTCACCCTTGTTCTAGGCAGTCGAGAGTATTAATTTTGTTTGGAAACGTGTATCTAACCTATAAATTCGTTGGTTACAATAAAGTTTAATATAGTGAAGTTTATTCCCTAGATATGGCGTATAAATGTGGAGAGCTCTGTATGGGAAGGGAAAAAAAATTTTTACAGAGCCTTATTTATTCAGTCAAAAAAGTAGCTGTAGTATCAAATAAAATTTATCGTTATAATAATAATTGGAGAAAATTTTTTCATAAAGAGTTCAAATACTTTAACGAGATTTGGTTACAGTTTAACTGTTGACAATCCTGAAAAAAAAAATTATTTTTTATCCAGTCGGTACAGCGTCGATTTTAAAGAAATCAGGAGGATTGGATTGGGAGGCTTTGGACAAGTTTTCCATGTAATTTTTAAACATCTTATATCTTAGTTGGGATAGCATACTTCTCAAAAAATTTTTCTAAATTTCTGGAAGCATCTGTGATTATATATCATGTAATTATATACCACAGGTGTTTCCAGAAATCCAGAATCTTATATATATATATATATATATATAATATCTTCGTTTATTTTTTCAGGTGAATTTTTGAGCAAATATAAATTTGCTTTTAAAAAGATAATTTAGGCAGAGTTACTTTTGCTTTTTTTTGTTGCAAAAATTGATATCTTTCAAGACTAACTGACTATAAATTCTCATTAAAGGTGCGCTCTAATATTGATGGTTGCGATTACGCTGTTAAAAAAATTCAATTCAATTTGACGATGTCTCAACCGGTGGCAAAGGTTGAATGCTTATGAGTATTTTAATGAGGAACTCTGGAACATTACTGATTTTTATGGTGTTAGGTTTTTATTTACGACACTTGATTTACTCTGGAGCCTTCGATTCTTTTTTAACAGTTTTTCTGACGAAATTCAGATCCAGTTTAGATCAATTTACTTGCAGGAAGTATGAGTTTTTTTTTTATTTAGTTAAATAAGTTCTTCCAGATTGTCAATGAAGTTCGTCTGCTAGCAGCTGTTCAGCATAAGAACATCGTGCGTTATTATGGGGCTTGGGTAGAGCTTCAAGATCTGCATGCACGACGAGAGAATAATAATTGTTCCTACGAAAAGTGAGAAATAGTTATTGTGCGTTTTGTTGTTTAATCCGAAATATTGTTTTTGCTAGACATAATAGACATAGTGATCTTTAGTAACTTCAGTTTCATCTATATTAGCGAAATGAGATTTAATGAGTTAAATAAAATTAAAAATTGAGGGAGGATGATGCATGGAAGGACTTATCTGGGGGTGGAAAAGAAGATATCTCATCGCCAACTGCTGGGTCGTCAAAGCTTGCTCAAACGGTATGTCTCATCGACAAAATTAAAATTAGAAAAAGATTCTAGCAAGTACTGTTGTATTCATATTTGTATTGTTTTGACAAAAATTAGCTGATTTAGGATGAAGATGACTGGGAAGACCACTTTAATTCGATTTCTACAAGAAAAGATCGTTTTTCGAAACAGGAATTCTCAACTGCTTCGAGTTCAACAATTTCAGAAGAGTTAAAAATGTCTCACAATGTTAGTACCAATCAGGAGTTGGCGGTTGCAAAGCGCAGCAAAAGAATGGATCCAATAAATTTAATGCTACCTCAATCGGTAAGCAGGATTTTTTGTTTTTATATACCAGTTCTCTATTATCAACTTATTTTCAGGGTGCTGCAGTTATGTTTGTGCAAATGGAACTTTGCTCACGTACACTCAGTGATTATTTTGCTGAACGAAATGCCGGTACCTTTCTTCTTTTTCATTTTCTGAACCTTGACATTGTCATCTCGAGTAAGGTTGTAGAGTGTTTTAAACATGGATTTTGAAATTGAATTCGTTGCAGACGTGAAGCGGGAGATAGACCGAAATTTCAATAAGAGCATCATGGAACAATTGATGTCTGCAGTAGCTCACTTACATTCTAAAAAAATTATTCATCGAGATATCAAAGTTTTTTTTATTCTTTTTAATATTTGATTGTCCAAGTAATTATTTGTTATTTAGTTCGTGATAAGAGAAAAATTTGAAAAGAAGGACTCTGTCAGATCGCTAGCTTTTTTCAGTTTCATTTCAATTGTTTTGAGCTAGTTTTAGGCCTTATTAAGGATTTCCAAAATTTGCTGATTTTATTCATCACCTATTTAGCCTGCAATTTGTTTATCTATCATATAATTAATTTATCTCAGAACACACCCAGGGTTTTTTTGTCACCATTCACATCAATCTCATTTCTGGTTTGTAATAGCTGTAATAATGTAAATTGTCTCTCTGAAAACATATACTGCTACAATATGGAATATGATTTTAGTTTTGTCGTTAAATCTGTTGTACAAAATGTCGAATATGTGGTACTGTTTGTTTTACGTTTGTTTTACCTGATTACATTACTCGATTATTTAAGCTTTTAAAAACAAGCACATGTGTTGTGTTTGATTTCAGCCTAGCAATGTTTTCCTTCGTGATGAGAGCTCTTCACCAATTCCATCTGTGCTTTTGGGTGATTTTGGACTAGCATGTTTGCATCAAACTAAAATGGCTTGCAGTGCCGCCATCGCTGAAAGTAAGATAGTGACCGCACATACTGTAGGCGTTGGCACTTCAATTTATGCAGCACCTGAGCAGCAGAATTCTAATTTCTATGATAATGCAGTAAGTGATTTTAGCTATACCTTTTACATGAAGTTAGGATTTTTTTGGCTCGTATATATTTCTCTAGTAGCCATGCATGGTCTGATCTGCGTTAAAGGCTACTTGAAGTCTATATAGCTTTATATAAAATTTAGATCATTTATGTTTCATTATTGTTATTCGGATACTGCTGCTCCGCGATTGCTTATTTATCCATATTTTATCAAAATAATGTTTAGGTGGATATCTACAGTGCTGGAATTGTATTTTTTGAACTTTGTGTTCCCATTTACACACAGATGGAACGAGTGGAAACTGTTGGGAAGTTGAAGAAAGGAGAATTGAGTGAAGAATTCAAAACTTCTTTTCCTGAAGAGGTTCGCTTTTTACAGATTTTTTCGATGAAAAAATGCTTGCTCATTTGCTAGTTTATTTCATCAGAATTATTTATATTCTTCGAAAATGTAGAAATCGTTTTTCTCGATCTTCTGCTATCATTATATTTTTGGGTCTTTCGCCAGTTTTACCAATCCTACATTATCCACCTTGAAATGTAGGTGGAAAATATATATTTCTACACAGAAAATGATAATCGAATTGAAAGCAAGTAGCTTCAAACTAATGGATTTGACATAAGTATATTCGATGTTTGCTAACCTCGTGATATATTGCCTTGAAAGGATGACTGGTGAGAGTAATTTAGGTGACTATGTTTCTTACCAACTTAATGGTTAGGTTCTTCAAATTTTTTCGACTTCCATTAGGCCAATATCAGGGAACTGTTTCGTATTTAATTGCTTCAAAATTTATCACTGCTCGTTATTATTGTTTGAGGCGGAATTGATCCAAGAAATGTGTAAGATGAATCCACAGGAACGGCCTCATGCGTTTGAAATAGTCTCTAAACTTGGAAAAATTGGAGGGAATATGGTATCCATCCAGGACCGTATTCAGGAACTCGAGAAAGAAGTTACACGATTGAAGAATCTTCTAATTGAACATAATATTGCCGAGATTTGAATATATTTGTTCCTATACACTGCAGTTAGTCGTTATCTGCCTTTAGTGAATTTGGCTACAAAGGTTGCTCTTCTGTTATTGTTTTTTAATAACATAAATCAAATAACTGATCTGCATATTCATGTCTATGACTAATGATCTCACATTATATGTAGTTGATGAAATAAGTTTTATTATGGGATAATCTTATTAATTTCCTTTTTGGCTTAAGATTTGTTGTCTTCAAGTGTATCATTTTGTTTGTTATACCACTCTTATAGTTTAAGCATGTTCCCTCTGAAATTTTCACAGTCCAGTTTTATGCTGATCTTATCAACATTTGGTATTCATTGTCTTCGTTAGTCCTCTGCAGCTTACTAGAAAATGTAAAGCAGCGAGAAGGTTTAAATCCTACTAATACGTCTGTGCTTTTTAGATAGCTGAACTTCTGGAATGTTGCAGAAAATTTATTTTCCTTATATTTTAAACCCAGCTCTTTACTAAGAAATTTAATACTAAAAAACGATTTGTTTGTTTGTCTTATGGTTTGATCTTTACTGATTTCCTTGCTGCATATCTTTCTTTCCACAGGTGCTTTGAATTGTTGATTTTTCAAGACGAATTCCGATTGTTTTGCTCGAAATAAAAAAGATTTCGTTTTCTTTTGACAATATGAATAAAAATCGTCGACATTGCGACACACTTTTCTGCAGAGCGTATGTTCGAATTCGATATTTTATGCTACTTCTCATTTTAGGATTAATCATGATTTATGTAATGAAGCATCTTAGCATTTACAGACTGTACTGAAGAGTGATTGTTGTTTGAAAAGTCATTTCAGTTCAAAAGAGAATTCAAATTTTTATACAGAAATAAAGGAGCTAGAAGTTTTGTTCCCTCCGCTACCGAATTTGAATCCTCTCCTCTGTGTGACGATGCCTTGCTCATTTGCCCATCTGTTGACATATTTTTCGAGAGATTGAGAGGAAGAAGGAAAGGACAGGGGATGAAAATGGAAATTTTGATGAAACTGCTGACATTTTCCGTCTGATTTTCTTCTTTTTACATATTCTTTCTTCGTGGCATGATTGATTGCATCTTTTTTACACGTTTTAATTACCTAATAGTGGATGAGTTACCGTTATCAAGATCTGAGTGTAATTTTCCTAGTCGACACACAACAGCTGAGTACGGTATACACATGTGACATATGTTAAATCGCTCCCTCAACGAGTACTGTGGTTTTCTACGCATTGCTAGCAAGATGACAGTGATTTCAGGATTGATGTGAAGACTGATAAGGATGATTTTTCCGACCATTTTTAACTCACTCTCATCATAGTGCATCTTTTCAGACTACTAGTGGGCGTGGGAAGTTCTTGTTCTCGTAATGGATGCCTTTCTTGATTACTGTCGTAAAGATGTGGATATTGGCAAGGATGCCATCAGTGAACTGCTGATTACAAAGCATGCAGATTTCATTAAGCATTATTTCGAAAACAAGCAGTCTTATGTAAGTAAATTGCATATTGGCCAGTTCTTTCTTCCTCAATCTATGGTGAGAGATTTTCCTAGTTTTTCCGGTAGTTCTTTACTCGTATTTCTTGCTTTTCTGGTTTCTTTTCCTTTTTTTTTTTGCTATTTCTTCGTTGCATCTCGACAGGTTAACCTGTTTTGAGACATATTAAATTTCCAGGGAATCTGGCATAAGATTAGCATCTCCATATAATTATTCATTGAATTAATCAGAACTCATATTGCCACATTGATGTCAGAGTTGTTTGAAGATTTGAAAACAAATGCCTGAATTCATAATTTTTTATTTTCTCTGTCAATGAAGAGATTCTTGCGGAATTAATTTTTAAACAACATATTCTCCTGAAATATGCTTCATACTCTCAGTTACAGGAAAATGTCACTAGCGAATATCTTCGGTTGAGTGGTATCTATTGGTGTCTCCAAGCAATGGATTTAATGGGTAAATTGAATGAAATGGATGTTAATGAGATTGCTGTTTACGTCAAGCAATGTCAGCAACCATGTGGTGGCTTCGCACCTGCCGAGCAACACGATGCCCATTTACTGCACACATTGAGTGCTGTACAGGTAAACTTTTGTTTACAGTTCTCCAGACTGTTCAGGGAAGTATAAGTCTTTGGATAGCACTGCATTTTTACCTGATTGAATGTATAGTCAAACACTCAGTAGTAGTAGTATTGCTAACTCTAATAACTATTATGACTGAAAATGGGAGGTGGCTGCTGTTCATTTTAAATTGTTATCAGCATAATTATTAGTACTCATATTTTCATGATGTGCGGATGAAGTCATTTTTTCTAACTTAAATGCGCGTAAATATATTTGTATTATATCATGAAATGAACCATGCTGACTTTTGATGACTGGCCGTGACGCACCTGTGTCTTTTATCCTTCCTTTGAGCGCTTTTACCGCTGACCAATTTATGGTTTGCCATGTGCAAATAAATATGCTTACAAGAATTATGTGGCGGTACTAGTCAAAAGGATGATAAAGAAGGTGAAGGTATCATTGTGCAATGTAAATCAGTTCATCTCCAAGAGTCAAAAATTGATGACTGCGACCAATTACTAACGTATTTCCCTTGCACTTTGTGTTGCATCGCCGCCTGAATATGAACTTAGTGAAATATTTTATCGTCATCGACTATTCAGATCTTTATCATATATTTTTATTGTATCATTATTGACAGATTATTTTACTTCTTATCGTTTTCTGCGCATTTTAAATCAAACAGTGATGTAGGTCTAAAATACACTGCATTTTTCCGTTCACTTGATTAGTTTTTCATCTTGAAAGATCTTCATATGTCCAAATATTTTTTCTTTTTGTCTTCATTAAAAGAAATAATAGGTCAATAAATCTGTCTTTTTTATTACTTTTTTCTCTATTTCTTATTCTTTTCATTCAAGTTTCATTTTTCTGTTGCTAGAAAATGAAGTAGGAAATTGCTTTATTGAAGTCCAGTATGTATACCAGAAGAATACAAAATCCTAAACTCTGTATGATTCTTCCCAAAAATAACCTTATTTTAGAAGTTCGACCCATTTCAGATAATGATTATGTTGGAAAAAATAGATGAAATTAATGTGGACGCTGTGGTCTGTTATGTTAAATCTTTGCAAAATGAGGATGGAAGTTTTGGCGGCGACGAAAGCAATGAAATTGATACTCGCTTTTCATTCTGTGCCTTAGCAACCCTTCATTTAATTGTAAGTCAGAGAAAAATTCTCAAGGTGGCTGGTTTCCTTAAAATAGGTTCGATTGCTTATTTTTATATTTATTTTTATATAGATTACGCAGGATAAACGATATGGAAAGAGTGTTCAGTAACGCGACAGTTTTAGTGCATGAAGCTGTTTTTTTTTTTTTTTTTTTTTTTGAAAAAATAAGGGATTCATCAAAAACAAGTTGAAATAAAATAAAAAAATGATGTTCTTCTACGTTATTGTTGGAATATTCTCGTCTTGAAAATACGATGACTCATTAGCAGAATACAATTAATGAATTTTCATGGACAATCTTTGTAGGGACAGTTAGAAAACTCGGTAAATGTAGAGAAGGCGCTTGATTTTATTCTTCGGTGTTACAATTTTGATGGAGGATTTGGAACTAAGCCTGGTTCAGAAAGCCATGCTGGACAGGTTGGCACCCGCATATTCTGTCTTTTTCACTCTTAATATATAATATATTAATTGAGTGAAAAGGGAGACGAATCTACTGATTTCAGGTATACTGCTGTTTGGGAAGTCTAGCGATAGCAGAGTCTTTAGAAATGATCGATGTTGAGCGGACAGCTCGATGGCTGGCCGAAAGGCAGTGCCGGTCAGGTGGTCTTAATGGTAGGTTTGAATTCATAGTTTTTGTTTCCTTTACTTTTTTTACATACGTTTGTGATCGGAAATTAGGTATAAATGTCTATATTTAATTGAAATTGCATAAGATTTTATAAATTAGAAAAAGAATATCTTAATCAAATCTTAATACATTACGGTAAGTTGAAGTTCTTAGATTGTTCTTTTAGATATTTCTTCAGTGAAAAAATAACCTAGTAATTCGCTGTGGAGGAGAAGTTAGGAAACAGTTAAAGAGACTAAGCAGTGAGAAAATATAAGACTACATAGATGAAAAAAGGTATATATCTGTACTGTTTTGAAAAGAAAAAGTAGAAATTCACAGGAAGGTTACGAAAGGTAAAGGTAACACTCATTATTAATTTGCCAAGTTATTAATAGAATATTAGGCGAGGATAACGATCAATTTTTTTTTTAAGAGAAACGGATTTAATTGAATGTGACCTTTTGTACAATGAATAAGAATTATTCAAATTACTCTTATATTTAGCAGTACTAATTACATAATAGTATTGTACCATTGATGTTGTTACGTTGCATCAGTTGATCCCTGCAGAGTGAATGAAGAAGTAGAGGCGTCACTGGATAATAGCTGTATGACACTACCTCCATCGAATGATTTAACAAATATTTCTCTCTTTTTATTAACTCTCTTGTCATTTCCTTAGTGTAAACATTTACGATTTATTAGGGCAGCAAATACATTTTTAAGACATTAATGTCTTATTGTTTTAATATAAATAACTCGCAATACGTCTTTTGAAAATTTGCGGCATCCGGCATCCTCTTTTTCTCGTTTTATATTATGTCTCAAGCACTGCTCAGAAAAACTGTCTGTTGATTTCGTATGAGAATTTATCTGAACTTTAGAAGAAGGACTGTAGCAAAAGGTAATTTCTGCCACTTAGTTTTAATTTATTTTAATGTTTTAGAATGAGGTAGACAATTATGATTTTATTTAAGGATCTCAAAACGCAACTTTCTTTTTTTTTGATATCTGACGATAAAGGACTTTTAAAGTGACCTTTGTGGAATTGTCTTGATGGAGATATTTGTACTAAAGATAGGATTTCGTAAAGGACGCGTGGCATGAGACATCATAAATTAGAATGGCTGTCCCTCTGCCACTGTTCTTCGACTAATTTTACATTGGATTCTTTCGAAGGACTACACGATTTACGCCTCATTATACGCATTATCGGGCATGTCCATCAACAGCAACATACCCTTTATGGAGAGAAGGAGAAAAAGAGAATAGCCATGAAAGTTGTAATTGTGTATTTTTTTATTATTTTTGTTGTTCATGTACGAAGATATTCGGCCGAAAAATGTTGCATTCAGAGGAAACTGTCTAATTTAGTTTCAAGTGTCTAACATTTCGTAACATAAGAGCAAGTGCTCGTAATAGATAAATTTCATACATCCATTTCATTCAGTCTTTGAAATTATAGGTAGGCCAGAAAAATTGCCGGATGTTTGTTACTCGTGGTGGGTGCTCGCATCGTTGGCCATACTTGGGCGATTACACTGGATTGATAATGTTAGTGAAGCTTTTGGGATTATCAACTGTTAAAGTCTTATATTAATAAAGTGTTAGTATGCAGTCATAAGCTGCTTTCAGAAATCAATGACAAAATTCATATTAGCTTGTCAAGACAGCGATGGTGGTTTTGCTGATAGACCAGGAGATGTGGTAGGTTAATGACTAACTTCCATTTTCATTTTATTTTGTGCCGATAATCAAGCTTTTGTTGGTGTAACTTACTGCGGGCACCTGCATGCATTATCTAATCCATCATCATTTTGACTCCTTTTCTCGGAAATCGTCCTTCCATGAGCGTTAATTATCAGTCTATTTTTGTTTTTATTAATATATTTTTTCTTACCTTGTTTTCAGGCTGATCCTTTTCACACTGTTTTTGGGTTAGCAGGACTGAGCTTACTTGGCGCTTACAGTGATTCTTTGACAGCAGTTGATCCCGTATTTTGCATGGGAAAGAAATATCTTAGTGATTTATGTATTTGTTAAAAACTTCAAAAAAAAAAGAAATAATCTGCTTTATTTTCCTAATTATGTGTATTGCTATGAGTGTTGGTAATCTTTCTATGATGTCGTACTCTTCATACTAATTTTCAAGTATTTTCTTGTTTTAGAATAAACTTGTTTTTTTAAGAAAAACCTTTATGCTAATAATGGAACTGGAAGATTCATTGGGCTGTTTTAATTTATCAAAGGACAGTGGAAGAACTTTTCGAAGGTACCTACCTTTCTGTCGACATTTTATTTTCCAGGCCTTAAAAAACAGTCAAAGAAGACGTCCTAAAAATTCATGAAAAAAAGAACTGTTAAAATGGGGTCAATACAGAGTGTACTGTGCGGAGTGGAGAGCGAAATGAAGTGGAATTGGATAATTAAGGGATGCGGGACCGTGCAGCGGTTACGTACCATCTCATCACTATGTTACATACATTTTTATAGTCATTATAAAAGCTTCATATTCTAAATGAGATGTAGTGCGGCACGTGTGCAACGTAAATACTACCCACTGTCCACTACATTTGCAGCGCTTGTCATCTGTTTGTCTTCTGAAGATATTTTGTGACGATAGTGAGTTATTGAGAGCCAAGTGTTAAAAAGTGTGGTTTGGTATAGAATTGTTACTTGTTTGCTGAATTGTACATGTTTGCTTCTCGTAGAATAGGAAATATATATGACTTACGTTGTTCTGTTCATGAGCCAATCAAAATTTTCTTGTTCCTTTGAATCTCAACAACACCATTTGGTAACGTGGACTTTCCCAGTGTTTCAATATCTCGAGCTAGAATACGAACCATTCGGGGATATTCAGCGAATAAAGATCTTTTGGCCCGCATCGCTAAATTGCGTCAGTTAGATTTAAAATTCTAATGGCATTTATAGCATTGATGGATCGGTTAGCGTCTTCTAGCTATTTTGCTGTGTAGGTTATGATAGTCTATTTAGATCCATGGAATTCTTGTAAGAATGAGCGGCATTATCCATACATTATAGGCAGCTCAATCTAGTTTCGTAACGTACGGCAATACATGTAAAGTGAAGGCTGCAGAAAATTAAAGAATTAAGGAATTATGTATTAAAACTTAAATTAGCATTCACTTTTAGCAGGATATTCTCCTCATTTCGTATTCTTTTCATGAGATCTTCCGTACACTCTGCCCAACAACACCCTTTTTAAATGCTGTGAGTCGTAATTTACTTTTCTCTAATATGCTGTTGTTTGTATTTTTGATTACTCTTTTATTGTCAATTAAAATTGTTCTCGTTTTTGAGATATTTTGGATTCAAATAAGAATTTGTTGGGCAGGGAATTATACTGCGTAGAATTTCCCAAAAAATTAAGTAATGCGTAATACTTCTGAAGGAAGATTCTGCTTACTTGTGGTAACACATAAGTGTTTAAGAAACTGGTAAGAAAAATAATGGTAGTGTGGGAGATTTTCTCGCATGTGGTAGTGCATATGGCTATATCAGATCTATGTTCGAATCAGAACAGTTGCTGAATGTTAACTTTCAAAGCTCCAGTGCAAATGAAACAGTTCGCTTCTACTGAACTTCCGTCCTCAATTTTTAAATGCCTTGTGCATCAGGAACCCGAAAGTCGGGGATCGGAATCTGGATGATCTGTTATTGAAATACTGACTAAGGCAAGTTGAGAGGCGTCATGTAGAAGATATTGAATAGAGACAATGCAACAGATGATGTTGAGCTACCGTAACGTCTTATGAATGTCATCCTCTCTGAGGAGAACAGTTACGTATCGCAGGTCGCTCAGAAATTTGTGGCCCCGCCCAAATCCTAAGGAAAATTCGGTTTTGATTGCATATGGCCCTTCTCCACATTTCAGAAGTTTGCTAATGACAGTTACCGGCTCGTTATCAGTGATGTCCTCTACCTCTACCTCTACCTCCTCGACGTTATCAGCAAGTTGGCAACACTATTATCACTACCAATCGCCTATTAAGAAGTCTGCCAACGTCACAACTGCTAATCAGCCATGCACATACTATGACCCTTCAGATGAGAACGTTTATTGGACACAGAAGTAAGCAACTTTTCAGAATTGATTGCAGAACAATTTTGCTTCCTCCAGTGAGAACCTGATAGCCACCTGATCGCTTCCATGTGCAGTCATTTATATGTGTANCTGCAGAACAATTTTGCTTCCTCCAGTAATATGTGAGAACCTGATAGCCACCTGATCGCTTCCATGTGCAGTCATTTATATGTGTATCTGTGTGAGCATGTGTGAATAACGAAAAGAATACTTTAGTCCAAAAATTAATTGGCAACATCTGTGAATGGATTAGAAACAACTAACAATTATTTGGTTCTCAGAGAATCCATTGGCATTGAGCTATTTTGTCAAAAAGGGTTGCTTAATTATTCATATCTTTCTTTTCTACTCATAATTTATTTAATTATTTATGTTTTACTTAATTATTCATACTTTTGCTATTTCGTTATCACCGTGTTAAGTATACGTTAAGCCTGAATGAATTCTTGTGATCAATCTGGAAATGAATGGAAAAAATATTGCTCGATTTGTGTTTTCTGCCTTATTTTTTTGGCTCACATGGCGTACTTGGTCTAAGTAACTTAAGGATTATTCTTGATGAAATTGACCAATGTTGAGTCTTCTTGAGTTGTGTAACCATAATATAATCGGTCCATTCTTTGACAAAATCGAAAGCAGAATTGTAGAATTGAGTAAAATCGTCATAGATCACTAATATTTCAGTTATATCCAAAAGAAGGATGAGGCGAAACAGATGGAAATAAAAGTACCACGAAAAAACAAAGGTGGACCACGACGATACAAAACACCAAGTCCGCAATTATTACGAATGCGACGTCAAGCAGCGAATGCACGAGAACGAAGACGAATGAATAATCTGAACGATGCGTTCGATAGGGTAAATGCATTATTTCTATCTTAACGGCGATATTAACTAAACTAGAAAATGGAGGACTTGAAAAGTGGAAGAAATCAATGGAAGGTTATCGGAACCATGTAGAGAAATCGTCTTTTTTGAAATTTTCGTCGATTGCAATTGATCCGACTTTACAAGCTTGAAGGATCCAAAAAAAAAATTGAATTTTATGACTCACGTGGCATCTCGTGACGTCTGGTTGGAAAGTGCACTTAATAATATTAGTTGTTAGTCTTACTACGAATGTGTGTGTGTGTTCCATCCAAATCACAGAGAGGACAAACTAGTCATCTTTAAGCGTTGTAGTAGTATAAATGGCAAATAATTTCAAATTATCCTACCTGAAACTTTTTCATAGAGCTCTTTCATTTTAGTTACGAACCGTTCTACCATCGGTAGGTACTGGTCGGAGGTTATCGAAGTTTGAAACTCTGCAGATGGCACAGCAGTATATTGATTGTTTAGCAGAATTATTGAATAAACCGCGATGATTTGTCGTTTGCCATAGATGTAAATAAATTTTTTGAATTATTGCTCTATCACTGCTGAAATTGCATTTTAAATCCTTTTAGTATTAATTGAAAACACATCAGTAATCTTACGGCAACTGTAATCTTTCCTCTGATAACACTCTTGAATTGATTGATTTATCTACTGCTGGTAAACTTCTCAAGTATAAACTGCGAACAAAGTTGCGCTGTTCTTTATCCCTCTTTCTCTCCCTTAAATGTAGGGTTTGGAGAATCAAATTAACCTTGCTATCATTATCACTATGCATCGCCCAGCGCTTTTTCAAAGTTAATATTGCACCCTGTGGCCATGGTTAAGAATATTGAGAATAATGGATGATGTGATGGATAATCTGATGGGTAGTGAAATAGAAAGGAATGTTTATTAATGAATTTATGAGAAATAAAATCTTCAAATTCTGAAGGTAAATCTTTTTTTGGAAGATTGAAGTTATTCAAGTAGCATATGTTAACATTACCAGAAGTAAAAGATAGAGTTGGTTGGAATCCTTTGCGGTTTCTAGGTCCGTTCTACTTCATTAAACCTGCAGCGCCCTTAAATTGCACAGCTGAAAGCAATATGAAATGATAAAATTCTTTGGTGTAACTCATTTAGATAATTACTGTTTTCGAGTGTTCAGACATAAAAAAGTGGGCCGAAATTTTTTTCTTACTTTGTCACAGCTGTACATGGATTCCTGGCAGCTTACCAAAGCGGTCTCATCCTTTGATGTACGGTGTGAATTTATTTATTTTCCTTTTATTTAAACTATTTCAAAACAAAAACCAATCTACTGGAACCAATAAAGGTTTCTTTGTGTTTCTCATATTTCTCCTCTTCGCATATCTTCTTATTTGTCATAAGTTACGGTGAAAAATTTTTTTTGACTGCAATTTTTTTCTCGAAATTTACATGAATTTTATGTAAGAAAAATGTAACCAAATGAACGCGTACGAAATATTTAATTACCTGATTAGTCTATTAATTTCGTCTATTTCTAAATGGCTGAATTCAGAGATTTTATTCCGGACAGCTTCCTCGATACTAAGTCTAAGGTTTCAAAGTCTAAGCCTTGACCATCCGCTGTTGCCAAGAATAACCTTACGACCTTTAGCATCTTCTAGTAGGCAGTCCCGTACTTTGGTTCATCATCTCCTTATTTGGGCACTGCATTTGTCACCAGAAAGCTTGCATTCTTGCGATAACACCAGATCGACAAGTTTTCACGTATGTGCTCGATTCCTGTCCCTACAAAGCGTACTCGATCGCATATCTGAGAGTTCTGGTGCATCCCAGACTTCTTCGGCCACTTTATCATGTCAAAAGTTAAGAAATTTATTTTTGTCTTTCTGATTAAATTTAGCAAGATGAAATAGAAACGAAGCAGAAAGAGCCCACGACGATGCGATAAATGTTTGGTTAGTTAAAGCTATCCTTGCGGCAGTCGTTGCCAGTCCATGCCTAATTACCGTCCTTTAACTTGAGGGTGTCTCGGAATTCGCAATAAGTCTTGACTCTCTAACTAAAGCCACACTATGTTTCATTTACGAATGATTCAGTGGCCTGCACGGTAATTATGTGATAAGCCATCATTAGCAAAGGGCAATATTATGAAGGCGTAGTAATTGCATGACCGCTGACCTTTGTTTGATGTTACCTGCGCATTACTTCTGATAAATGTTTGCCTGAAAAAATAAGCAATTAGCAGCGACAATCAAATCCATTCTCCTATTGTTCATCTTCTCCACATTTAACCAATCGTGATAATGTCATGTAATTCGAGGGCTTTTTAGTTAGGAAAATTCGTTTCTAGTAATTTCATTCCCCAGTCAAATGCAGATTTTGAACTCCATTTAAATTCCAAACTCACACTTTCCACATCCATTCCTCTTGTAAATGGTGCATTTGGATTTCATTTCGAGGCAACACCACCATTTGCACTAATTTAAAACGAATTACGCAAATTCAAATTTTATTCTCCTAGGTTTCAACTTTATTTTAAAAGACCTTTTCAAGATGTTTTTTTAAAGCTTATAGTAACAACAACAAATTTTAAAGCGAGGCATTTCAAAATCCCAAAAATACTAAATTGTGGTACCAACAAGTTTTCATAGACGATTGGCAGTCTAGCTTCTTTTTAACTGTTAACAAAATTCGGACGTGCTGTAATACAGTTGAAGAGAGTGAAATGTCGATGATTATTATCTTTGCTCATCCTCAAATCTGTTTGCTGGTTATTGCTAAGTGTTCTTGATATTTTATCACTCTTTAACGTGTTGTTGATTTGTCTTCGTAAACTGAGAGTTTGTGACGTCTCTATTTGAAAATTTAACCCTTTTAATAGTCTTCTTATTGTTCATTAGTTCGTTGATTCTAAATGCTATGTATTACAAAGGAAATGAAAGTTATGCTGTATATTTTAGAAGAAATAAAAGTTTATTTTTAATGAAGTTTTCATTATAACTAACTGTTACTACGCATTACTATGGGTTCATTAGGAAGATTCAGTAGTCAGAATTGCTCAAGTATGTCTTTCTCGTATCTCTGTCTTCTATCATTATGACATCAATCATGTTGGGGTATGCCAAGGTTATCGTTATGCTGTTTCAAATTGCATTCTTGTTAATCCTGATGAAGCGTCTAAATTTGCAGAATGCCTACAATAGAATATGAGCCAAAGTTGGATTTCAAGGACGTCCTTTTGCGACCGAAGCGATCCACACTAAAAAGTCGAGCGGATGTTGACCTTGTTCGTGAGTAAGCTTCTAGCTTGTTATACCAAGTGATCCTTCTTTTGCAGTATTTTGTTATGGAAGTGCTATAACTATGTTTATGTACTTTTTTTAGTACCACTGTGCTAATTGTTTCGGAAATGATCTAAAACATTGGTTTCTTTTTGACCACTTTTATTTTTTTATGTTGCCGATTAATTGGCATTTAACTTATTCCACTGCCGCAGACCATGTACAAATTCCAATCGTGCATGTCTTGTCCATTCCTCTATTCGCGGAAAATCCTTCTGATATTTTAAAGTAAATATCACTGTCTGCAGAAATATAAAAGCAGGCTTAGGGCTTGTAACTTTTCCTCTAATTATTATCAAATGGTGGTTTTGAATTGCTGAAAAACAATTTAATTTACGGTTTCTTGTGCTGCATTCTTACCCATTTTGATTTTTTAATTATTTTTAATTTTAAAAATTAATTGAAAAACTTACTTTAAAAAGCTGGTCGAATGTAAAGATGGTTCGTTACGAAATTTCCCAAAATTCTAGATTTGTATTTCGGAATTCGAAAAAGAAGTATATTGGGATCCCAGTAGTTGCATCAAACATGGACACTGTAGGGACGTTCGAAATGGCAGAAGCTCTTTCAAAGAAAAGACTTTTCACAACTATACATAAGCATTACTCGGTTGAACAGTGGATGGAATTTGTGGGTAGGATAGGTTCCGCTCAGGACGTACGTCGTACTTTTTGTCATTCATGTTTTCGTTTTACTTTTATAGTTCTGTAGTTTTCTTTTTTTTGCAGATTTCTTATCATTTACTTTAGATTTCTAAAGTGAAAAAGATTTATGGGATAATACCCGAACTTATTTCTGGGAAAATTTTTTTGGAGAAAAGGGGATTCACAGTTGTTGTGATTGATGTAAACATTATGTTAGAGAAAACTGAAGATAAAATTTCAAAGATTTGAATTTTGTTCAGGTATTATCGCATATCGGAATTTCATCTGGAATATCCAATATTGATTTTACAAAACTGAAAAAAATTTGTGGAGTAATACCCGAACTGCAATATATTTGCTTGGACGTTGCCAATGGATATTCAGAAGTGTTTGTAGATTTTATACGACGAGTTCGAGAAGAGTTTCCTCGGCATACAATATTTGCAGGGAATGTGGTAACAGGAGAAATGACTGAAGAACTAATTCTCTCTGGAGCTGATGTTGTTAAGGTTCGTTTAAACGAGATTTTAATTTTAGACGAGCCATGAAAAATAATAACGTTTAGATATAAATTAATTTTACTGAGTTAAATATTGACTCTGGCATCTTTTCAAAGTCATGATGATATATTGCTCCCTTTTTTTCTACTCATTATTGCTGTCTGTTTTTAGAAAGATATTTATTGATCACTGACAAACGTGATTTTCTTAGGTAGGAATTGGTCCTGGTTCAGTTTGTACAACACGAAAGAAAGCTGGAGTTGGCTATCCACAATTGAGTGCAGTTTTGGAATGTGCTGACGCTTCACACGGTTTGAACGGGCATGTTATGAGCGATGGAGGATGCGGAAATCCTGGGGATGTTGCTAAAGCATTCGGTGCTGGTGCAGATTTTGTTATGGTTGGAGGTGCTATATGTTTTGCTCTTTCATCATACACTTTCTAATCCCAACATTGCTGTGAAGCATTGTCTGGATAGTAAAAAATAGTCTTTCCTTATTTCGAATCTCTATTATCTGTTTTATTTCCAGGTCTTTTCGCAGGACATGATCAGTGTGGCGGTGATACCATTGAAAAGGATGGACAGAAATACAAACTATTCTATGGGATGTCGTCTGATACAGCGATGAAAAAATATCAGGGTAGTGTCGCAGAGTATCGCGCCTCAGAGGGCAAAACTGTAACTGTTCCTTATAGGTAATGTTGCTCTTTCTAGACATTGTATGCTGTTTCAAATTTTGCTATTACAATATGAAGTTGGAGAAAGAAATCAAAAAGATTTTATTTAGTAGTGTCTTATAGGGGTGATATTTCGAAAACCATACAAGATTTGCTAGGTGGATTGCGATCAGCTTGTACATATACTGGTGCAAGGGAATTAAAAGAGCTTTCGAAAAGGGCAACTTTTGTTCGTGTTACACAACAAACAAATGAACAATATGCAACATTTGAAATATCTGCATCAGAATTGCCGAAATTAGATACTACAATCTGATTAAGCTCATTGAATTTTATAACACAACGTTAGGTTTGTTTTTAATTTTTGTAGTGGTGGTTGTGGTTTTTGTTTTTAGTTCTTGTCTTATGCTTTTAAGTGTTTTGTAGAGAAATTTTGTTTTTCTATCTCTGCAAAGCTCTTTCAAAGTCAAGCAAAAGAAGAAGGAAATGTTATTTCCCATGTGTGGATTAGATTAGGCATAGTCTTGCAAATCTTTCGATCTGGTATTTTGTTTTTGAAGGACAGTAATATACCGCTTTCCAACAGGAAAATAAGACCTAGGAAGTAAAATGTCGTATTCGAATATCCAGTCGAAAATTTTCATTTCGAATTCTTGTGTTACCTCGGCCCATAAAAAATGTTAACATGGAAATTTTGCATGTAGTTTTTAAATAATACGCTATAAGAAAATAATTTCGGACTCTCTGCTGCTAAACTTCCATAATGGTGCCTACTATTGACATACTACTTTTCGGCTTTTCATATTGTTTGTTTATTATTACGGTTGTTTTCAATAGATACACAGTTTGGAACTTTTCGACTCCATTTTCCAGAAGATATGCATTCCAGTACATTTTCTGAATCTAGACGGTATTCTGTTGAAGTACAGTAATAGACCACTTTCTCTCCAACAAGATAATAGACCTTAGCAGGTGAGGTGCTGTCTCCTTGCTCAGGTTTTCCAGGAAAACGACAGATCGGTATACCTGAAAAGAATCAAAAGTCATTCTTTTTGTGCAGACTTCCTGGACTCCCTTCTAATTTTCTAGCTTTTTTTTTTAAAAACTCCGTTTTGTCAGGATCTATTGCATGATTTTTGGGCTCTTAAAGTTTCTTCTTATTTGTTTCCAGTCTATAATACGATTGCATTCTACAATCTACAATGCAGAATTTGTATATCAGGAGTAAACTATAATCCCAGCTGGATATATTCTAAAAATATGAATAATCCGAAGTGGTATTTAGAATTATAAGAAGTATTCCAGAAATCGCCTACCGCGAATTCCGCACCATTCGAACTTAACAGAATGTTGAAAAGTGTACTTGAAGCTTCAAACAAAACAAGCTGCATTTCTTCCAGAATTTCGAGAGGGATGCCTTTTTCTTTTACTGAATCAAAAAACTTCAAGCTATACATTTCATGTCAACAGAAGTCCAATTTCCATTTGCTTGGCATACACTGTAGTCGATACCAGTTAGCATATAGCCACGTCTGCATTCAAATACAACCACTTCTCGTACGTTATATTCATTCTTCACCTCTCCAACTACTGTACCATACCTTGGCACTTCCGGTGTTTGGCATTTTACACATGAAAATGATAACAGGAATATCAAATGAATTTGTGGAAGTTATAAATGATGAAGGTCTTAAATTTATCTTAAAATGAAAAAAAAAACAACATTTTTCTGTGCAGCAGAACTTACTCTTGCATTGTGGCACAATCCCTGACCATTCTCCATGGGGAAGACACCGTAATATCCGATTTCCAGCCAGAAAATGTGTCTGTGAACAAGAAAATCGTGCAGTACCTCCAGTTCTGAACGTTGTAACCACTGCTTTCATTTCGAAATCCATGATCACCAGTGGTGGACACTGCAATGCTACAAAAAGTATCATGCAAAAACTCAAAATGGTTTAAATTAGATACAGCTTGTAAAACTCGATGTTTTCATAATAGATACACATTAATTACTTGTTTCCTACGGCAGGTATTCCCAAAGATTTGGGGCGGGGATTTTCTACCGAATTAACCTGATGTTTGGAGCATATTTTATTTGAAGTCAACTTTGAGTTACTAACTCAGTAAAAGTGTCGGGTGCATCAAACTGCACAAATTATTATTGCTCTTCAATTTCCAGTCATACCTCGACATTTCGGTGATGAATGAGACCATTTCCCCGAAGTTAGACATATCGACGAACGTGATCCATCAACGTAAAAACCATTTCCACATGAAAATTGTGCGACAGTGCCAACAAAGAAGTGAGGACTTGTGTAGAAAATTTGTAAATTTGTTGAATTTGTAAATGGCATACACTTCTGATCTGTATTAAAAATATTAATATTTTCTGACGATTTTGTTGTATGCGATGTTGTTTGAAAATAATGGAGGCTAAATGTTAACCTTTCACAATGATCTTGACAGTATTTCGACGTCCATTTGGAAGAACACAGTGGAAAAATCCTCCATCTTCAGGACGCGCTGCTGTTACAGTCAACTACAAAAAAATTACCACTATCATGTCTCCCACCTTAAGACAAATTTTAAAATTTCCTCTAAATAGTGCTGTGAAGTGACTACTTCAAAGGCGTCCATAAGAAGCTTTTCGGGTAATTCGATTTCAGTCCATGATTGTGGATATTTACGATACGTTGTGGAAACTTCCCATTTGGGTTGTCCTTTACTGCGAGGAAATAAACATTGAAGTCGAAGTGTTGCTGATATATTCACCACAAGGTGCCCTCTTGGTGTCACTGTGTGTAGGCCTCGTCCCAATTCCAATTTTATTGGTGGCGCTCCATCTGAATAAATTTAAAATTCTGAATTTGATTACACAGCAAGAGATTTGAATCCTTGCGAATTCATAGAAAACAGCAAAGAACAATCCCAAACTACTGAAACACGCATGATGTGAATGAAGTAAGTTCAAATGACAGACAACGAGACATGAAACCAACAGCTCTAGAATAAGCTTTTATGAGAACAGCTTCATAAGTATTAAGCCCTTTACTAACTGACAAGATATCATGGTGAATACGTCATAGCCAACCATTTTTATTGTGTGGATCGAGTGTGATGCATTTGGGCATTTTCGGAATCCACGTGCCTCCTTTACATGTGATAATAGCGTTTCCCATAAATTGTTGCATGCCAAATTCTTGGCACGAAAGGATTAATTCAGCTCCATCTATAAATATTTAAATTATAGTAATTTGCAAACAAATAAGAAGAATACAAGATCTGCTCAACAATATAGAGCAAAATATCTTACCTGCAAATCGTTGATTAAAAGTAATCTGTTGCCTATGTTTAGCAGAAAAAGCGATCAGATTCGACTGTTCACTCATCCGATATTCACATGAATGCAAATCTGCAACAATATTAAACATAATTTCATTTCATTTGAATTTTACGAGATCAATTAAAATCAGTCATTAATGGTACTTCAGATTCTGCGAGTATTCAAGTCAACCAGTCCAGTTCATGGCTCCAAAGAAGAAATACACAATAGAGCATTATTAAATTAGTCTATTAAACCATCGTGGTTAGAAGTCATTATGATATTGCGATATCAATAAATTTATAATAATTTTCCAGAATATGTTCTTTCAAAATTATCGCGAAAAAAAAAATATCAGTATGCATCACCAAAGGATGTTCTCAAAATGATTTATTATAAAGCTGGTATTACAATAATTTACAATTAATCATACAATTAATTTTAACCTGAATAGCAATGCAGCATACCAGTAGTGAACCATTTTCCTCGGCGACAGCGCATTTCCATTGTTCTTTCTTCCTGTGGCAAAAAACCCAGAGCACATCCTATCTGAACTTGATGTACAAAAACAATATTTCTAAAAAAATTGAAAATCTTTTTCAGAAGAACTATGCTTAAAACAGAGCAGTTTAAAATTCTGTAGCAGTCGGAATATAAGCACTGATCAAAATCAAGTTGGCAGACTATTCATTTCCCAATTAATCACTTAAACTATGTAGAGAAGTTAAGGTGACAAAAATTCAAAGCAGTAACTTAGTGCTAAGGAATACCTATCTTATACATTTATTAAATCTTTTAAAAAAATAAGAAACCTTCAAAACAGTCCCACGAGCAAAACGGGATTTCATTGAAATGTGAGAATTTTTGATGTTAAGAATTTTGTAGGAGAAAGCAAGATTAGGTATACTGCACATTCCATCAGATTGTGTAACAATTGTAGCTGCGGACGCTTTTACTACAAGCAACAGTACTTTTTAAGCAATTCAATCAGGCAAGTGAAAATGATTGATTATACGGACATTTAAGAAAAATTCAACATTTTAATGAAAATTAATATCACGATTTTTGAATACTTTAAATTTGCCAATCTGCAGAACACTGCGAATCCAGATGCAAAAATGCAAGAAACAAGAAGCAACTGAAAGATCTTTCATCCAAGAACCATTTTTTCTAAACGCAAACAATGCATTAAATATTTGAATTATCATCTTTTATAAGGCTGTAATTTACCGTTTAGTTCTTGTTAGTAACGAGATCCTCAAGATGTAAAAGTGACCACGGTAGACAGCAAAAATAAAGGCTCATTTGCGACGTAGATTTTAGACAGACGCGAAGTGTCGGATAATAAATAAAGTATGGAGTGGAGGGTTTGACTACAAATCAAATCACAGTAACTAATGGGTTTCTTGAAAGGTCAATGGCAGGCTGTAATCAGCGATTTGAACTAGTAAGAAACATGTTGCATTAAATGACCGGGTAAACAAATTTACCAGAACAGTCATTTTGATTTTTTTTTTTCGACACTATAATTTGTGACTAGCAGCGCGTACGAAATTTAACATCCCATAGCAATAGTTTAATTATGAGATAATAAAGATATTCAAACTTACGACAGGGTAGAAGACGTGTGAACCATTCACCGTTGCGACATTCGATGGCACTGGCTTTATTTTTGTATTCATTATCCACACAGATATATTGAATTATTGTATTTTTTGGGAAAGTAGCTTGTTGAGGACTCATATCTAGACGAATCGCATGGCCATTGATATTTGTTGTGCGGTATGCAACAAAGAGTTGATCATCATTTGGACGACGACACGATGCTGATGGTGACTCTTCCAAATAATAATAAATGTCAAGAGTGATGAATAACATTTCAAAAATAATTTTGATGTTGAGGACCAAGGATATTTCTCTTGACATATTGACACTTTTTCTGAATCAAAACAGTTTAAAATTAACCTACCTTTAGCTCTATGATTTTAGCTACTTGCATGAAATTGCCTCAGATCTCATTAAAGTTAAATAAATCAGATCTTTTTTTAAAGCAAGAAAACATTAATCGCTTTTATTATTAAATGCAACCAACCGTCATCAGCGCACTTAAAATTTGGATGTACTTCACCAAAGCGACATTTTAACCGAATAACGTTTGTTTCACACATCATATCAATTTCCTCATTGTGAAGCAGTTCTGTCTTATTAACGTTGTATCTCCTGGCCTCATCTGCTTCTAGCTTGCAACGTTCTATAGAAAAAATCAGTCATCCTTTCTAAATATTTTATATTTGTTGATTTAACCATTGGTCTGTTGTTCCAAGCTAAACAATTATTTCAAACTAAACTAGGAGAAAGTAAAAGGCATACGTGGCCTGCAATGTCCGATTTGTTGAATGAAGATCCCTTGATTGCATTCAAAATTATCATTCCCATGCAATTCATAACCACGTAAACAAACCATTTTTCCTCTACTGCCGTGCTGCATACGATCACCCGACTGCAAGATTCGTTCTGACCGCATGTCAAGAAAGAAAACGTGATTACGCAATGGTATTCGACAATCATCTACAAAATTACTGATAAATTTGAAAAATTTTCCTGTTGCTAAATTTACACCATATGTTCATAGGTGATGCTCGAAAAAAAAAAATAACTCAAAGGAAATAAAATACCAGGGATGCAGTTAGGTAGTTCTGGCATCCACTTTCCATTTTTGCAAAATATGATCCCATCTGCATGCGAGTTTTCGAAGTGAAAACCCTTAGAACACATGACCTAAACGGTACTCGATAACTATCAAAATTATATAGATTCTGTGGATTTCAATTGTAGTTCTTTACAAAACTGGCAGAGATTTTACCTAGCTTACAATTTACAGTTAAGTCTTTCGAAAAACAAAATTGGTAGTTTTCAGGGATAAGTATGCAGAAGAACAAAACGGTACTCTAGGACTACTTTAAAAGCATGAAAGACGTACTGAAAGATTCAAAACGAACCATGACTTCTGTTGGGTTGTCATTACCTTTCGTGACAATAACCTTCCACCTATAATCAACCGAAATGGGTTCACACCTGACAGAACGACGGCGTCGCATCCAAGCAATCTGTCCTTCCACCATCGGATGAGTTTGTGAAACACATTTTGGCTTCTTTCGAGGCATCCAACGACCACTAACACAAGTTGCCTACAAAGGAATGTAAGCATAAGCTGAAATGAATGACAAATTTTAGTGAACTAGAAAATCAACCTGCACAAGTTTCGTTTCATCCAAACTCGCAATGATATACCTTGAATGCCATGAGAACTGAGAGAAAATAAGAAAAATAACCTTCGGTGATCCGAGCAACACAAATCCTTTTTTGCACTGAAATGAAATTGAACGGCCTTCTTCCACTTCCGATATATACTGTGCATAATCATAAGCTCCCATCTGCCCCTCCAACATTATTTGTCCACCTTCCAAGATCCCAAACGTTTTAAGTGGATGCTCGCAAAGAACTTAACGTCATAAATCAAGATATAAAATTCTGAATTTCATAACCAGTTCTCTAGCAATTTAACTTCTATTCATTTTTTTATAATGTAAATGGAAATCAAGAAGCGCTGTAATCTAATTTGACATAACAAAGTTAATCCAGCTGCTAAAATTTAACAATGCTGGTCTTTTCTAAAATTTGGTGAAAAAACTTAAAACAAGAATGAGAACCAAGTACCTGGTAGACATGAAAATGATTCGCCCTCTCTGGACCATTTTCCGTACAAACACTTGACAGTATTATGTGCTCCGGATGGACGATAACCCTCGTTACACTCATATCGCGCAAGCGCTCCGTGTGATGATTTCGTAAATACAACTTTGGCATTCGGCATTCTTGGTGGCCATGATCTGCATCGCACTAGAACAAACATATTTTGTAGAAATCATAAAGCAAATCAAAAAACTATTTGAACTATTTGGGACCATATCAAGAAGACAACCTGGTATGCAAGTTGGCATATGCGACCAAGTACCGTTTCGACAGACTATAGTCGCTTCTGATTCAGCAATTTCGTGTTTTGGCGCACACTTTACTTTCAGTCGTTCTCCATGTAAAGCAAGTTGTGACGGCATGTGGTTAACAACATATCCATCGGTTATTTTGGGTATGCGGCATCCACCTCAATTTCAAAAATACTAAATCTATTTTTCGAGTAAAAAATTTTAAAAAAGTGAAAGAATGACAATATTCATCTAAATTTAAGTATAATGAAAAGCTTAACTAAACAAGGTGCAGGACAGTTCATCATTAATATTTATTGAGAAAACATTTCGCTGAATGATGACACAGCTTGTCTTCAAATGATTTGAAAAACGTGTTAAAATAGGAGGCATCTCCACAAACTTAACCTGTAAAAACTGTCTAGTATGCGATAAGTTTTTGAACATTTAAAAGGTACTTAAACAAACAGGCATTGGATGCGACCATCGTGCATTATCTTCACATTTGGCATAAGGTGCACCAATATGATTCATTCCTTCCAAGCAGCGAAACACAACAACTGCGCCGAAATGCGTCTCATCACCTTCGATATATCCATTGTGCAGTTGAGGTAGTGGTGGACAACGAATTTCTGAAATAAATTTAATGACACATTGCAATTTATCACCGTAGATTTTCCTCAACAGCTAGTTGCTTGATTCAGTATGTAAGAAGTGCCGGGATTCTTAAAGTCTGCAACAAACCTTCGCAAGTTGGTTCATTACCAGCCCAAACACCTTCAGCAAGACACGTTCTCTGAACTTGGCCAACAAGTCGATAGCCTGCCTTACATGAATATGTTACACGAGACTGATAAGTCAGTGAGCTGCCAAGTACTTTACCATGCAATGGATCCGATGGTCTCTTACACTCTGTTGCTAAAAAATAAGGAAAATCTATTAATAACATATCACATGTACAGAATTTAAACACTGAGTCACTGATATCAAATTCAGATACATACCTTTGCACTGAGGCAACTGAGCACTCCACTGTCCATTGCTTAAGCAACGAAGCGTTGACGATCCAATCAGTTGATAACCAGGAAGACATACTATTTCAACAGTGTATGGGTAGTAGTAGAGCTCACCTTTTCGCATTCCGTTCATGATATTCCCCGGATCCGGGCAACTACGAGCTAATATAGAAATAATGAAGATGACAAAAAGCATCACCAACTATCTACGCCTATTGTTTCCCCCAAAAAAAAATATGATGCTCGGATTACACAACACAATACGAATTTAAACATATTTGAAAGTTTACAGCCAAGTTATAATTATAATTATATGGTATATGAAATGCATACCTCGACAGCGTAAATCAGGACCAAACCATTGTGCTGTTTTTTCTCGATTCAATAAGCACTTTGCAATAGTTATTCCTTTGTTGTTGTATCGATGATAACCAGGCACGCAGTTATAATGTACTTCCGTTTCTAACTCGTACTGACCGCTGTATGAATTTCCATCATGTTGGGCATAAGGGATTTCTGGTGGTGGGCCACACTTTTCTGCAATAGAAATCTACCGAAGAAACTACCAATTTCTTGATTCTTTATTTCTTAACTTCGAAAAACTTCTGAAATGAAAAAAAAATGAAATGAAATGAAATGCTTCTTATTATTTAAGCCATATTACAACTCATCCAGAACAAAACTGACTTAGTAATCTGCATTCAGGTTTAGTGCCACTCCATTCACGATTTGCCTGACAACGTCTCTGTGATGGACCAATTAAAACGTATCCCTCATTGCAACCATATTCTGCATTTGAACCAAACAGAAAATCGCCAGGTGTTCGGATGAAACCGTTCGGTAGATCGACCAATGGATGACAAGTTGTTGCTGAAACTTGTGACTTCAGCTTTTCTCAGAGGATAAAAAGTTTATACATAATATGAATAACTTATATTGAAGATTTTTGCCCTCGAATTTTTAGTCATCTAATGAAACAAAACCAAGCAAAAAAACAATCCACGTGCATGAAAAGAGAACAAGTATACTTGGATTGACACAGGAGAGGCCACATGGTCCATCGCAAAGGCATCTTTTGTTGCTTTTTTTACATTGGTCATCTCTTGTGCATGCTTTCTTGCAGTAACTCGGACGAATCGAGACACTAACGTCGGGACATACTGTTGTTGGAGTACAGCAAATCAGACTCATTATTGAAAACAGTAACAACAATGGTGCAGTAATCATTGGAGAGGATAGGATCATGAAAGTTCTCTGAAAAAGTGCTCTCAATCAGCGCATGAGTGATTTCCACTGACATATAACTGATACTGCAAGATAGTACCTTTTGGAAGTCGACGAACTGCAGATAACGGCGGTTCGTTCCAAGTTCTAGCGATAATACTAGACGGTCTGTTTCAGGTCGTGAGAGAAAGCGCTGAAAGAGAGCAGTGATGTGAAGTATCGGGAATTGAAGTGTAAACTTTCTCTAAACGGATTATTCGTTGCTTATAGAATCGAAAGCGATCAATCAAAGCCTCCTCCTGTTGATTTCCTCTCTGCATCTACGAGGAAACCTGTCATGCAGTGAGTTTATAAACGACTGTTTCATTTTCGAAGCTATCAGGAAAGGTTCTGAGCAGTGGAGTAGGGTTGACTCTTCCTCCTTACTCCTGTTATATTAACTATTTACTATCATTTGTTTTTCAGATCACTCCTACTCCTTGTCTAGGGAAAATATCACGGATCTAAATCCTACCTCTTTCGGTTTTTTTCTCAAAATTTCCGAGCAATTTAACAAAAGCACAACTGCTATACAATGCACTGACAGTATTATCCGAAATGTGACACATGCGACAGGCGCCCCACTGTTAAAGACATTATCAATCGACGCGCTAGAAGACACTTCTGGAATCGATATGTATTCCAATTTTTCACTTGGCGAGATGACCAATTTTACTACATATTTGTTTAAGTGTTGGTAAGAGAACGTTTCTTACATTAACAGACAAAAATAGATCTATTAAGTTTTATTAATCATGAATTTTCAGTGCTAAAACTTAGGGCTGCATAACAAAATGAGTCACCAGACCATTTCTTCCAGAATATAAATACAAATATTCACTATTCCACATTCATGTTTTCATACCTCCCAAAAATCAAATTCTCTGGCGGTCTTCAACGCTGCTAAAATGGTTTATAAAGTCGTTGTGATTGTCCGTTTAAGATTATTCGTCTTCCCTTAGGTATAAAACACATTTCACATTAGTTTAAGTGCTAAGGAAAATGACTGAATCTAGATTGAGGCAATGCTCCACAAGACAGTTATTATTTAACAGGCAACGCAGTGCAATGCAAAGCGCTTGAAAGTCATTATTAAAAGTCGAGGACAGACGTTCACGAGTAGAAGGAATTATAGGAAGTAGTTACTAAAGAAACGAAATTTAACAGGAAGTGGCCACCACTGATACTGAATAATATCCCGATGACAGGAAATACACTGATATAGTAGGCAATACTTTCCTGCAAGTATGATCATTGGTCACATTACCATAACCGTTTTAACAAGTTGGATAAATAAGTTTGCATTGTAATAAGAAGTTTCCAAGACTCATTGCGCACTTGGGACTCTTCATAAAATAAGTTCGTTGCAGCTAACGCCAGAAACTATATTTAAGGTCCTAAGCAATGAAAACTAAAGTAAGCCTTCTTATTGTTTACGCAACAAATATGTTTCCATCATGCCAAAAATTGTGAATTGCTTCCAGCAAACTGAACTCAGAACTCAATCCCAGTAAGTCACTTCTAGAACATTAGTATACGCTATCCTCTATTTAGAAGCACAAAATGTCTATTTACGAAAAATGTAAAAATTCTTTGTGCATGTTCCACAAAATCCTTCGTTGCGTAGAACCTCAATTGATTATCCTGGCACAAATGATTTGCGACATTCTCCGTAATTACAGGCAAAATCCCTCCGGTATTCATCACAGTGTTTTTGGCGAAAACAGATCAAAAAAAAGCTGTATGCGATAAAAACCAATGATAAACTATGTTCCACCATCGAGAAACAGTAACGAAATAAATAACATAAGAGAAAAAATATTCACTTACCAAATAGAAATATCCAACTTCAAATAAATTAAAAGTGAAACAGTAATGAAATTAATAATAGGACAGAAAAAATATTCATTTACTAAATAGAAACATCCTACTTTAAAATTATCAGAAGCGCTAGGGAATTTAAAAAAGCCAAATGCGAGCATTCGAGTTAAGCTGATCGGAATTAAGATCACTAGAAAAGTGATCGGTTTATTGATCTGATTTGATGATTCTCTACTAGTCTCACCAGCACCTGAACACTTTTTTGGAGGAAGAATCTTCCTCTAAAAAACGTCAAATGCAAAACTATTCGGTTACCTAAACAAACGGATTCATCCCTGACTTTTTATCATTCATTCCCGATTATTTGCTAATTGCTTAAATAAAAAATTTAAATAAAATCGGCTTCTGCTCTTCCATAACATCACTGCTGGGACTGATAACAGATTTCGAATTCATCTCAGCAATTCATGGATGGCATAAACCAGATTAATTTCATGAAGCGAGAAAAAATTGATAGACTTTTCCAAAGTAAATGTTATATGTTATCTTCCGTAATTCTGTCTCCTTTCAACCACGTAATTTTGCGTTTCTACAAAATCTCAATCATGGTTGCGTCTTCTATGTCAATTTAATCACGAATAGGCCACTTTCATCCTCTACAGGTAACTGTTTACTTCGTCCGTTTCACGTCTTATTCCTTCATTATTCCGTTCCACAAATTCTTCAAAAGTTTCACATTTGAGTGGTTTTACAGCGAAAGTTTGCCATCAGTTGTCTAGATAATTAAGCGTTAAAGAGGATGAATTAATGACTGGGCCGGTGAGTGAATGTTGGCTTGGCGGCTTATAATTAGGAGATGCGCTACTCAGAAAGCACCCGTGCAACTTTACTTGCTGACCACAAATAACTGTCCACTGTGTGAAGATTTCAAACAACGACTGTACCACTACATCTTCCATCAACCGGCACTTGTTCATCGTATTCAGCTCCAGGTTGTCAACATCAACAACAGCACGAATTTCGAGGTCTGTCGGAAGGCGTCGATTAGGTCTCTGAGACCCATCCTCCTCATCCATTACTTCTACTCCCTCACTAGTGGTAACTGTCGATTACTGATAATCTGAAATGCTAGACGAATACTATTTGGAAGAAGTAACACTGTATGAATTCAGTGATTAGATGTGCAAGGAAACCAATTAGGTTATTTTCTCACTTGTTATCTGCTCTCCTTTCACTTTCTGTTTTCTATGTATCACAGGGAAACTTTTTCGAGTAATTTGATACAACTATTTATTCGACACTATTCCGTAGCGAATGTGCGATATTCTAGAAATTCATAAGAGAGACTTCTTGCAGAAATATAAGTATGACGTACCAGTGCTTCTGTTCAAGGAAGAAATCTTTCTGAAGCATCGGTTTCACAGAGAAGAATTCGAGAAAGTGAATACTACGTAAGTGACAGATGTGTGCATTTGTGGCTGTACATGCTGGCGCGGGAACACATCCTCATAAGACGGAAGATGTTTGCTTGAAAGCAGTATGCAAATCGAAAGGAGACATTGTTGAAGCAGTTAAGGTTCGCTTATTTTTTTGAGTTATTACCAAAATTTTAAACACTTTCGGAATTTTCTGGTAAATCCCAATTCCTTACGTTAAGAAAACTGTGCCTAGAACAGTGTTGTCGAGATCATTAGGTGTTGCTTTTAGTTAATGAGCATAATCTTCCAATACTGTAATTGATCTGCAGTGATTGGACTTATTTTCCAGGCACTCGAGAACGACTACAGGACAAACTGTGGCTTTGGTTCAAACTTGACGTTTGAGGGTAATGTTGAATGTGAAGCAGCTTTTACATCTTCTCAAGGTCAAAGTTGCAAGATATCAAAACTTTAGATTACTTTTTCGGTTGATTAAAGAAACCGAAAGTCATTAAATTTTTTTTAAGGCTTGTTTTTAGACTTGAAAGCAGTTATTTTTCGCGGATTATTTGGTTACAACCAAGCGTTATTTTCATGGTTAAACATTCTATCTTGTTACTAAATATTCAAGTGAGAGGTTTTAAGATTTTATAGCTATGTTTAATATCATTTAGGTCACGTGTTTGGTGCCGTTGGGGTGGTATCTAGATTAAAAAATCCCATTGAGGTTGCTGCAATGGTTGCGAAAGGTGAGATTTTTTTTTCCACAAGCAGTCTTCACTGAGTAAACTGATTTTATTTAATTTGAGTCCGATTTTATAAATTCGTGTTTTAATTAATTTTATGACTTTTACTAAGTGTATGCTTCAGCAGAATTTTTAGAAATTTCTATATTCAATTTTCAAACCCATCATTGTAGAGCAGTTGTACAGCAGCAAAAAAATGATACTGCCGGCCGTTTTGGTCGGTCAGGGTGCTGAAAATTGGGCTGAAAAGCGTGGAATTGAACTCTGTGACCCGACATCATTAATATCAAAAAGCTCACGTCAGCAGTGGCGTGAAGCGCGAGAAATTGCAAAAAATTGGGAAAGTGAGACTATGGACACTGTCGGCGCAGTATCGGTAATTGCTATGGATTCCCTATGATTTCAGCTAACAGAAACTTTTTAACTGTAAAAAATTTTCTTATTAAATTTGTTTCGTTTTGTTCAGTATGAAAATAATGGTTGTAATGCGGCTTGCTCAAGTGGTGGAATCATATTGAAAGCTGAAGGGCGATTAGGCCATACGGTCCAGCTTGGTGGCGCGATTTGGGCTGATAAGAGAAATACAAAGAACGTTGCTGTTGCACTGTCCGGTTGTGGTGAATATATTGCTCAAACATTATTAGCAAAGAGTATTGCCGAAGCCTTGCTCAGTTGGTAATTCTTTTTTTTTTTTTGGAAAAAAGTTGTGTACAAGCTATATTCTGCTCCGTAAAAATTGTTCAATAAAAATAGTCCTTATTTGCAACTAAACATATGAATAAAAGCGGAAGATAGTTTTTTCTAACTGTTGTAACTGTTGATAAAATGTCCACCAACTGTAGCCAATTCTATTTAATTAAACAAACTCTATCCATAATTATTGAGTTACTTTTAGGAACTGTGAGGAAAATATGGTTTTGGATAAAATTAAGGATGTTTTTAACACTACTTTTCTGCATTCTTCTTATTTACAAAACAGGAATAAGCGACACATTCTTGCTGGTGGATTGGTGCTTTTCGTTGATAAAGGTATGTCAGGATTCGAAAATCATTAGATTTTGTCTCATGAGTTCCGTTTAAAGACCTTTTTACTTATCTAAAGTAGAAAAATTGCAATGTATGTTAAGGAGTTCAAGAAAATTAAATTGGAATCCCCTGACATGTTTCTAGCAAATTACTTTGATCCCTTCACATCATGTTGCGTTAGTTTTCTACATTTTCTAAATATTTCCAGATGTCATGGTATAATTACTCAAAAAATTCGATTATTCTTTGATATTAGACTTGGATAACAGTTATAAACTAATGTCTAAGTCCTCTTTGTTGCAATGACTTAATACCTTCTTAATTTCGGCTTTTCTTTTTACTGTGAAGATCTTTGTGAAATACGCCCAATTTATTGAGGTTTTGTGACTCCTTCTAATTATCTTACCGCTTCGATAGTTAAGAGTGTGACCTTCTGTATTTTCCAAATTCCAGGAACAGATTCATGCATCTATCAGTGAACAACTCCATGGACATGAGCTAAAATTTATTTTTTTACATGTAGGAGTAGTTGTTTAGAAGAATCTTGTATTTAATTGAAAGTTCTTATGGCAGGTGTAAGGATGTCTTTTTTTAGAAATCAGATGGCGATGCTTTTTTCAGCTGAAGTTTCTTTGCTGGATGTTTTTCTTTGTCTTAAACACTGGAAGAATTTTTTCGATCGTTGCAATAAATTTCACATATGGAACACATAACGCCTCCAAATGCGGGTGTTTGTATATATTACAAAATTTGATTCGATGAACAAGTCGAAATGAAACATCTGATTGTCGTAAATTTAAGTTTCATGAGGTGATATATATATTTTATTTCAGAAAGTGGATGTTCCGAGCTTGTTTCATTACACAATACAGCAGAATTGACTTTTGCGTTCTCTGGGAACGGGAATAGGATGAAATACCGTTCTCGTTCGGTTTCTAACGATTTTATTGCACATTCTTTTTCTCTGAGAGAATATATTAACCTGTGCTGATATTTTCTTTGATTTTTAAACCACGGAAGTCAAGTTAGTTCTGCAATGCGGTTGTTTTATTGCTTTGTTTTGAAATAAAATGTTCAGTATTGTGGTCACATCGGTTTGCTTCAACAGTTTGTGTGTTCATTCGACCTATTTAATATGATGGAGTCCGCGTAATCAACAGCCCACGTACGCTAATCTCATAATGTAGTTTACCGTTAGCTGAGATTTAAGGGTTTCTCGAATCTCGATGAGTGGTGCATTATGAGTGTATTCAGTAAATATCCATTACGTAAAGAATTTGTGTTTTATAAGCGGGTGTTTTTGATTCAGTTCAAAAAGAAAAACATCATTTGCATCGTAAGAGATGACTTCTTCCGTTGTACCTATTTTCTGCTTACTTATTTTTTCGACATCTACTGGAACTCGATTTTTAAGAAAATGCATGGACCAGTAAAAAAGTTTGTGATCCCTTCTCGAGATGATGATTTATTAGAAGAAAGTGATGATTTCTATACGATTAGTATACGACCTCAGCTGGATGAAATTATTTCGAAATTATTTCGTAGGTTTTTTTTTTGAAGCATTTTTTATAGATAAAGGTTTTAATTCACTTTTACTTCAAGCAGAAATAGTCAGAAGTGGGATTGTTAATTCTTATGTTTAATAAGTATGGTTTTTTTTTTTTTTACCTTTATTAACAGGATTAGAAAATGAATTGATTCTCAGCACACCCACTCACTATCGTATCGTTTTACAGAATTTCGTCATGACATAGATGCTGGTAGATGGTCCCGAATCATTGATAGATTTGATCACTTATTTTTCACTATAAAGTAAGTCATCGCATTTCAACAGTTTGTAATGAGGAACTTCGTGTCTTGAGCCTTTTTTTTAAAATATGTTTAACTTTTTAAACTCGGAAATGATTAGCCATGAAATTCACAGGTGCAGTGAAAGTTTTAAAATTTCGGTCATACTTTTTCTTTGTTTTGCTGACATCTAGGAATACTGTAATTTCCATTGAAAACACAAATAGAACTGCAAAGTAATTTTTCTTGTTAACTTATACAATCCTGAAGTTTTCAGGCCGTTTTCCGAGGGTGAGCCGTGGCGTCTTCGTGCTCAGCTAATCTCAGTTTTAAATGCCGGTATATTTTAATGCCTCAATGCAATTTGTTTCGTATTATTCAGTGAGGTTGCTTTTGAATTTTTTATGTTCATTTTAGGCTTAAAACTTACACTGGATAGTATTGAAGAACTATTACCGATGCTTACAAGTGAGGCAGAAGCCGAGTTAGCTCAAGATCTGTTTACGGAAAGAGAAATGCATGCACGGGCTTTTTTAATTTATGTTTATCTACTATGCCGACTCGCTGTTCTTTTTGAAAAGGAATCATCAAACCGGTGTGTATTAATTTTATTTCCAAACACTTTTATTTGGCATATATTTATTGCATGAGGAGTCAGCAATTTAATTTAGTTTAATTTTAGGAGTGAATGGTTTAGGTCAAAAGAAAATCTTTTTTTTTTGCTACCAAAACTGTATTTAAAATACTTGGTGTCCCAAAATCATAATTGCATCTTTCCTAACGAATTTTAGGCAGTCAGAAGCACTGAGTACCAAAAAAGGTCGCAAAACAGTATCCGACAAGTCTGACGACCAGTACATGGTTCAGTGGACCTGCGACCGTGTTAATACTTTAAAATTATTGCGCCGTGCGTTTTCGATGAATACTATCGATGCGCAGGGACGACGGCGTAACACGGCTATTCGCTTTCTCTGGCAACCCTCCATTGTGCCATTGGAACTAATGAAGTAAGTTTATGACATGTTTTAAATTCAGTGCGCAGTTTACAGCAGGATTTGTTGAAACTGTGGAGATATTTTGCAAAGATCTTGTACAATAGAAATTTCTATAGAATTTCATTTTCTAACTTATCGCTGCCTTTAAGTGGAAATCTGAGGAATTCGAGATTTTTTAAGGATTTCGAAAGATCTGGCTTATAAATTTCTTGAAAATCCGGAGCTCAGTAAAGTTAGTCATCGCGACTGGTTACAAGCTATATTCGGCTACCTCAAAGTTATTTGTATCGATTATAGCGAAGTTGCGAGTAAGTATAACTGTTTTTATTCCTGAGCAAAATTAATTTTTTCTCAAATGCCATTTTCTTAAAGTCAGTTGAAGTGATTTATTACGACATGTGCTGTTTTGACTATTTATTTAATCTTTTCTAGAAGTTGGTGTCAAACTGGTGAATTTGATGAAGCGCCTCGATTATTTGTCGCTTTCTTCTTTAACGCAGTCACCCTTTGTTGATGCAATCGAATCTGTTTCATATTATGATGATATGGATACTCTTTTTCAATCAATGCTTTCTGCGCTTAGTAAGTTTTTTTTTTCCTGTGAATTTCTAAATTTTTATTTATCTCCTTAGTTTTTTTTTTTTTTTTTATTTAGCAGAAATAAGTACCATTTTCTTTCAATTCTCCCGTGTAATCTGATGGTTAACTGCCAGTAAATTCAAACTGAAGGATTATGTCACGGACACACATTGTTGTTGTTTTTTTTTTTTTGATTTTCTTGAACTGTTTAATCTGGATTGCAAAGAATGTTTTAGCCTTCACATTATTATGCAGATTGATCACGGTAATGAATAGCTGTAGTTACTGTTACTCATTCTCAGCTTTCGAATTTCGATGCTTTGTTCATATATTTTTGCTTTAGGTCGTTTATCGAAAAGTGATTTCGCTCGTAGTGATGTGTCAGCTCGACCATTTGCGCTATTTATTGTTTCGTTGGCTGAGAAAAAACCATATTTATTAAATAAACATATTGTCAATATTGCTCCATTTTTGTCGGATGATGTAAAATTCTCTTTATATAATTGTTTTAATGTCATGTTTTCACCTAAGTTTTAAAATATTTTGCATTGAGTTGTAAAACAGAGCAGCTTTTTAGCCAGCCACTCTTCGTTGTGCTGTTCTTACTGCCTTTGTCGAAATTGTTATGGTCGTCTATAAAGGAAATTTACCAGAGGGCAATTTCCGGAGATCACGTGATCGGCTTCTTCTTCACATGCAGGTATTCATTTTTTTTTAAATGTCTTTATTGCATTATAAACGTGAATCTCTTTTTTTTTTTTCAAAATATCTTTTAGTTTGATTCTCATTCCTTCCTATATTGTTTAAAAAATAAAAAGAAAAAAGTGATAATCTATATCAATTTGAAGGACCATATAGTTGATGTTAATGCAGTAGTACGTTCTCGTACATTGCAACTATGGACACGTTTAGCTCGCGCTTCGCAAATTCCGATCGTTTTCATCAGTGGTGGTCTCATTCGTGATGCTGGTGGCCGCTTGGTAGACAAGTCAGTATCAGTTCGGCGAAGTGCTGCTACATTTTTAAGTGCCATTTTGGAGTACAATCCGTTTGGAGCTTCTGTGAGTTCAGTTTCTCTTTCCTTCTTTTTTTTTTTTTTCTTAGGGAAGGGAAAAAAATCTTATTTCACAATGAATGATGGATGAAAATTTAAGGTACAATATGGAAAAAGTTTCATTTTACTGTTGAGATTGTTTTTACAGTTGAATGCTGATGATCTAGCAGATGCTATTAGTCGTCTTGAAGCCGAACGACGTGAACTGAAAAGTACTAATCCAGGTAACAACAATTACGATTTGCTTGAGCATTCGCCTTTCAAAACTTATGAGAAGTTATAATATGTTGTATATCCATTTTTCATAAAAAAATGTGAGTTGTATAATATGTTCATGTTTAGTCACTTATTTTGTGGTATCTGATTTTTCTTTAACTACTTCCAGTACATCAGTGTTTATTTATCGCGTGTCCAATATATAAGTGTTTATTGAACTGAAATTATTTTTTTATAGAAAAAGAAGGAATTAGAAAAGCCTGTATTGAATGGGCATCTATGAAGGAAAATGTGATACAGTGGATTACGAAAGCAGTTAAGCAAAGATTAAATAAGCGGAGTATAGAAGCTAGTGAAGAAGAAAGTGTAACCCGTGCCACCGATAAAAATGGAAATGAGAATGGTGACGGTATTTTCTACGAAATACATAATTTTAATGTCGAAAATCCCCAAGGATATTATCTTTAACGAATAATTGGTAAGGAATTATATTTATTGCAGGAGATACAGAGAATATTTTTGCTGAAGTCAGTGAAACAAGTGGCATGGGCATTGCTACGATCGATGAGTGCATCATTGATGATGATGTTACGCTTGAAGAGTATGCTTTACCTGCTTTTTAAACAGACCCACCACCAATTCTGATTGTTCGCATTCTGTGTTCATAATCCGTTATTTGTTCAGAGTGAAACCACAGATATGATTATTTCGTTATTTTTTTTAATTTTTCAGGCTAATAACAAAAATTGTCCATGCTCTTGAAAATCGTGAAACATGTCGTGCAGCTATCAAAGTATTGGTTCGAGCAGCTCTTGACGGCAGATTTCCTACTGTTAACAGGTTTGTGTTTTGCTTTTTTTTTAATTTGGGGTGCTAAAATTTTATTACATGTTGAAGCTAGGATTTATTTTGAGAGCGGAGAACGGAAGCAGTCGCAATGTATTTTAGCAAAACTGTCTTACACCGGATGATGTAACATTAATTTATGGTGATTTTTATATATGGCGAGAGATATTTTCAATTCTGGGAATATATTTTGTTATTTGTTTTATTCTGAAAAAATGAAAATAGCTTCACGGCACAAATTTTAGGAATGGGTCTGCTGATGAAATCATTCGGGAATGTTACGAGTCGTTGCAAGTGTTTTACTTCGGTATGATTTTCTAATGTAGTGAATTTCTTTTCCATAAATAATTATTCAGTGTTGACTCTAAAGCAACAGTTCTTCATCTCACTCATTATCATTTCTTAGACGAGCATAAGAAGATGCAATTGGCTGATGATGAAGAAATGTTGGAATTAGAAGATCGCATTGGGGATTATCAGAAAACGATGGAAGAACTAGATAATAAGATTAAATTGCATGAGGTGAGAGGACTTTTTTCTCATTGAAATTTTGCGTAGTAGTTGGTAGTTGTAAACTGATCACTCCACATTGCATATGGATCTTATATATTTTTTTAGCAAGATATTCCAGTTAGTGCCTTTCTTTTAGAATGCTATAATATTTTCACTGGAAATTGAAAACTCCATTAAACTGGCATTACGATCAGTGATGTATGGACAAGCTAATGAATTGACTGAAATTATCCACTTTATTGTGGAAGCAAATAAGTTTGCAATTCGTGGGTCGGAAAAAGGTGTTCGTGAATTGTTCAAGGTGGTTTGGAGAAGAGATAATGCTGTTAAAGAAATTATCATAAACGCTGCTCGAGATCTATTCATCTCTGCAAACAAGTTTGTTTCCATGTTTTCTTAATGAATCCTTTATTAAGAAATTCTAACATCACCTGCCTTGAAAAAAGCTGTTATTCTCCTTACCATTTTTGCGAATGACGTGGTATTCTTTTATTTACATGCTTAAAGGAAATATGAAAATAAGGGTTACCAATAATTTTCTTGAAGAATAATTTGACTCAATATCGAAGAGTAGGATGACATTAGATTAAGGCGAAAAAAAGATTCGTATTGGAATCTTATTTTTTCTAGAAGGAAACAATTCCCATGTTCATTATTTTAGTTCTCTCCATCAAGATATCGTATATAATACGACTAGTGGAAGTTTAGATGGTTGTATTTTACATAGTCCCTACTTTTATGTTCCTTTTTTCTTTTTCTTTTCTTTTTTTTTAATTATGTTGGTGAAATGTGAAACATTTGAGAAAATGATGCAGCTTCAGAAAATTTTTTTATATAGAGATCGCGATGTAAGTGCACGGAAAAGCGCTGAAAACCTTATCAAAATAGTGCTTGGTATCGGCGAGGAAGAACGAGTGTCTGTTGAAGAGGTGAGATTGCTGTGGAATATGGTTGTTTATCTTTATCTCCGAATTTCTCATTTTCTCATCGATAAAAGAACTTAAGTGATCTTTTTTTTTATAGTCAGATAATTCACAGTCATATAGGTTTTTTTCTTTTTTCTTGTAGGTACTTTGCTTGATGGCACGAGAAAACCGCTGGGATATTGATTTGCTTGATGTACTTTCCGCAGTAGTTTTTGAAACTCAAGGCGCATCTCGTATTGCAGCTTTACGTTTGTTCTCTATTACATGCAGGCATGTAGTGAAATATTCAAGTTTTAATCTTTCCGGTTAAATAGTTTTACTCTTGACGGGGGCTATCTTTTTAGAGCTAATAAAGAATTTATGCGAGAAAGGCTAAATTTTTTTATTGAATTAACCCAGCGCGAGGGTTTTTTTGATAATGATGATGGCGCATTGGCAGCCGAATTCTTCAATGCAGTTGCAATGCTAGGAAGCACTCCAAACATGAAAGACGCTACTGCTATTCATGAATCACCCTTTCGACTGCCTGAAACACACCGCATTCTCCAGTGTGTTCACGCTGTATTAGTACAGAGTAAGTGTCTTTCATTTTTCGAAAAGACAAGATAAAGTTACCATCTCTTTCTTGACTAGATTCCTTTTTGAGTTTAGCCGTATCAGGAATCCGTATCAGAAATAACTAATCGATTTCACATTGAATTTGAACTGGATGAAATCTAGAACTAATTGCTATTCAATAAGTTTTCGTGTGAATCTTCCAGATGTAGCAAATACTTCTTATAACTGGTTAATTATGATGCAAAAAGCAGTGAATACAATATTTTACGTGGCAGCGAGGCCATCTCTTTGTTGCCGACTTATTGCTAGCGGATTAATGCATGAAGCGAAACGATCTCTTGCATATTTTTTCCTCAAAAGACGAGAGATTGAGCAGATTAAAAAGATTAATTTTGAGTAAGTCGGTTGTCTTTTACATTACCTTTCTGTGGGTTTCTTTTCTCGTAATTTTTCAAATATAATTTGTATTTAGAAATCCTCCGAATAGTGCAGATCTCGATGAGTTTGGTGACTTATTGGCAGTGGAAATGGAGGATGTGCGAAATTGTAGTGGAACTGAGGATGAAGGATCAATTGGTTCACAAAATATTGGTTTTATTGGTGACGAGAATCTATTAAAGATGAAGGAAGAGGCATTGGAATTATTGAAGAAGGATAAAGAACAATCCTTTACAGCTTGGGAAACGGTGGCTGAACGAGTTTGTGCCTTTGCTGGGCAGGTTGGTTAGAGTTTTAAAAAGTGAAGATTGAGTTAACGCATCATTAACAGGAAGATTCAAAGACAAAAAGGATAAACAAGTATTAGTAGATTGTTATAACTGTGTTTATGCGATATATAATAATAATAAGGATTTTTAGATCGCTTTAAAGACACTGGTTCACACTGATGTGTCTTTCGTGGCCGAAATGAAGAGGAAAAATGAAATTTTGCATGGAATTCGAGCAACTCTAAATGATGGCGATTGTAATAAATTAGAGAAGACAAATTGTATTGAAGAGTTTCCAACAAATAGAGTGCCGTCAACACTGGAAGCTGAATCGATTGAAAGACGAGGATTTTTTGAAGTTAATGAACAAGAAGAAGGCGATCGATTAGGCTTGACAGGTTTGTAACATATTTTTAATCTTTTTATTTGGTGGATATCAACAAATATCTACGAGAATATTAACAGAACTTGAAATATACTACCCTGCAATATTGATATTACTAGATAGAGCTTTCTGTTCTTGGTTTTCAGGGATATCGGAGGATGAGCGAATTTTGGAGCGTGCACAGCGGATGTGTGAGGGTGCAGTGTCCCGTAAAGGATCATTACTACATCGTTTAAGCAAATTTTTAGTTGCAGTCGTAAAATCCAAGAAAAATACGTGCTCAGAAAAACTACGCTCAACTGCAATATTGGCATTGTCAAAATTCATGCTTTTGAGGTTCGTTATAAAAATTACCGTCTGCCATTACTCTCTTTGGCGGCTACTGCTCTGAATGAAATGTTTGTAGAAAGTTGAAAATCAGATTAAAGACTGAGAGTTTTTCGTGAATTTGTTAAAAGAATCTTCATTACTTTTTTAATGTATTATAGTATGAAAACATGTGTGCGATTTATGCCACTCTTTTTGGAATATTTTAAAGAGTCACCAAGTTCGGAATGCCGTAGCAATTTGATGATTGCAGCTGGTGATTTATGTTTTCGTTTTCCGAATGTTATCGAGAAATATAGTGAGCATCTGTATTGTGGGTTAGATATTTTGCTCCATAGAACTTTTTTTTTTACAGTTCAGAAATTTCATACGTTCGAAATGTCCTTAAAGCACTATTCATATTTAGTATAACGGGATACTTCTCTCTTTCAGTAATAGGTGTTCTATTTTAGAATAAATGATAAAGATGATTATGTGCGACAGACATCTATTATCGTGCTTTCTTATCTTATGTTGAATGATATGGTGAAAGTACGAGGCACAGTCGCCGACTTGGCGCAGTGCATCAATGACGAAAATGTTAATGTTGGACAACTTGCAAAATTCTTCTTTTCGGAGCTTGCAAAGAAGGTATAGTTGCGAACTGTTTCGCTTTATTGTATTTATTTTGTTGGATTGTGTTTTTTAAATTATTCTTGAGTAAGATCTTTTTTTTTCTGTTGGCACTTTTGACTGAAGTGTGATAATAGGTTAGCAAGTCCATTTCTACACATATAATGCACTTTTTTCATTAAAATTGATTAGCAAAACTTATTCCTACATAAAATCTTCTTGAAAAAAAGGTACAGATGACATGGCTTAACTGGTATTTTTAGATTGATTCATTTTAGGGAAATATTCTTTATAATTTGATGCCTGACGTGATCTCACGGCTTTCATCTAGTGAGTCAGTGACTACCGATGATTTTATAAAAATAATGAAGTAAGTTATTAGAAAGTTTTTATCTTAAAGAATGCAGAATAGTAAGAAGCTTCATAGAAAATTTATGTGTTAAATACCAGGTATTTCCAAACCAAACTTTATTGCTATCTACGTTTTTAAAGCTAGGAAAGTGGTTTTTTAATACATCATTTTCAGATTGTTGTTGGGATTTATCAAAAAAGATAAGCAAGCTGATAGTCTACTTGAAAAACTAATACAGCGTATGCAAGGAGTCATCAATAAGTAAGAAAAATAGTTTGTTTTTTCTTCTTACTCTTCTGTAATTGTAAATTATAAGACAATCACTTTAATTTTTAGGGATGGCCTATTTGACACGCGACTGGCAGAGTGTTTGTCACACTGTATTTCGTGTCTTTCACTCAGTGAAAAATCATTTCGTTTTATGGCTGAGTCACTGCCAGCTTATTCAAATTTGTTGGCTCTAGAATGTGTTTATATTAATTTGCAATCAGCTGTTCTTCATTTCAAAAAGTATTCAGTGCGAAACACAGAGCTCAAGGTTTGAAAATCACTCTTCTTACTGTCTTTCTTTTTTTATTACTTATATTTTTATGTCCATTTATTTCTCTTTATTAATTCTCTTTATTGGAAAAGATCGGTTTAAGGGAGAAGTGGATGATTTTTTGGATTCATTAACTAAAATGCATCATGATAAACAGGAGCACGAGGGCATTGCTAGTCGAGGATTGATTCACAGGGTAAGACTTCCATATTTCATAAATTGGCCTATTAAATCTTGTAAAACTGTGATGATTTAGTATTTTGTTTCTAGCGGTTTTATTGAAGATTCTTTGGTATCACCGCTTGCAGTTTATTTATCTGAAACCATCTGAAGGAAAGCAGAAGACATATGACAGGCCATTTAGTGAATTCTAACTTTTTCCATATAATCCGAATCTTTTTTCAGAAGAAATGCAAAGTACCTCTGAAGGTAAAGAAAGTTCGCTAAACTGCTTTCATGTAAATAATGCGCGCAAGTGAATAATTAAAATTTTATTTGCGTATGTAAATAATATTTTGATTAATATGTACTTGCAAAAACCGGAATTATTCATCCTGCAGATCTCCTCATAATGCTTCTATTTGTTGCCACCACTTTTCTTAAGATGCAGTAAAAATTACTGAAAGGATCCATGTCATTTTTGGCATATTTTTAACCAAGATGAAAATAAAGATTTGTAGATTTGTGTGGTTGCTTGGATGGAAGCATGCACTGAGGCTTTATCTTCTAGTTATTTCACTTTCAGTTATGAAGTATGGGAATGTAATTTGTTTATGGTTATAAAGTTAGTCTTAATTACTGCTGCACAGCACTATATTAACACCCCTGGATAAATGTGCCCATCGGCTGCGAATATTGCACTGTCGTTTTTACACAATTGCATTGAAATGTAATTATTTTTCTTGAAGTTTATTAAAAATGGGTATTTATTAGAATTGAATCCACTTGTTCATAAGAGCAATTCCTCGTTATTATTGTGAATATTCATATGTTTGGGTCAGATTACACGTATATCCTGTCATTATAGTCCTTATCACACGTCAGGAAAAGGAACTTCGCTATCGTAATGGCTTGCTGATTCGAGTAGACCTTTGACTTTTCTGCTGCTCCAGTTTCTCGAGAGATTAAAAAACGTAGGCACTTGCTGCTCTTTCTCTAACGTAGACGTGTTTCTGATGCCATAGGGACGATGCACGGTTTAGTCGAGCTGCTTAGTCGAGTTTGAAGGACGGTGAATTCGTATGAAAAGAATAGTTACTATGTTCTAAGCAGTTGGGGAGAAGTGATAATCTTAGCAACTGCCGCTGGCTTGCTTCGCCATTGCTTGTATAAGACGTTTGCTGGGATCACAGCTGCTGGCTTGGATTGAGAGCACAAGAGTATTGATCAACAGATGAAGGATGGACGAATTAGAGGAACATTCTCGTGATCGACAGGTAAACATCGATGCATTACTTGTTAACTAGAGGGTAAAAGGTAGTTCCTAATTTCGGTAGCACGGGAAAGTAAGTCATCGGAATGAAGAGCTGGTCTGGTTGCTTATTGGTAAAGCAAGTTGTTCGTTTCTAATTCCTTTAGTATTTTTTATTGTTATTTTTGAGAAGAAAGTGCTACGGTCTTGGCCGACGGTATCACTGTTTAATTTTTTATTCGTGATCTACGGATGATGTTTATTTTGGTAAAATATGAAATGATAGCAAGCTTTAGTAATAAAATTTTTGAAAATGGAACTCCTTATTTAAACAATTACATGGGATGAAAGCTTTAGACACCGACAAGTGTATCTCTGACTTCTGCAACTGCAACAGCGGATGACAGTAATATGGTTGGTTAGTTTTGGTACTTAAATCTATCCTGTCATTATAATTTAATTAAACTGGTGGTGAGCAAGAAAAATGCCATGATTTCTGTGAGACCCTAGGCTGTGTCTATCCTTGGTTTACTTCTCACCCATAAACAATTTACCCGTGGGTTATTTCATCTGAATTATCACGCATGACTTCCTGATTCGCTCATTCTTTTTTGTTCTGCATATAAATGAACTAGCCTTCTGTACAATGACAGTATCATAAATATTCACTGCTTCCTAACCTTCATAACTTTCATGTAGTAAATTGAAGTCACATCACTTGTGATCAACAAATATGGAAGAAGGAGGCAGACCATGCGTAGCTTGATACTTGTGAATATTAAAAAAAAGCATGACGCTTCACGCAGTTCGAAAATTATCGAAATGGATTCTTCCCTTTCCTTTCATATTCTTGTTCCTGCTTCCTTCTCATTAGCCTTGTTCATATATTTAATCGCCTGCGTTTTGATCAGTTTTTTAATTTGGTATTATTATGTAGTAATTGAGAAGGTATAGCAAAGTTATTTACACTATTTTAGCCGGTAGTGGAAATAACCGTACAGATTGAATTGAAAGCAAAAGATCGACAGCAATACAGCTGATTGGAAATTTTATGCATATGCTACTATCTATGGCTATCACCTCATTTAATCTTTTTTTTCCTCTAAACCTGCTTTTATTTCAATTATGGCGTTTTGTATAGCTGTCTTCTGTTTAGTTCTCATGTGTCTTCTAGAAAATGTTCAATATTATGAAGCCGAAATGTATAATTATATTCAGCAAACTGGAACCAGAGCGTTTTAAATTAAAAGTATGGAACTGCGATTGTAAAATATTTCCACAACTTTGTGAACTGAATTATCGAAGTGACCGCTTTTGTAAACTGTGGCTGTTCTACATAAATCTCTAATGCTTCAAGTGGTATCCTTAAGTATTGCTAGTTGTCTACTTAGGATACGTATTTCTTGTGGATACGAGATCACTTCCATTGAATATTTATGCTATTCTCTAAGACGGGAATTAATGCTTCCTTTGCACGCCCGATTTGAAAAATAAATTTAAATTATTAAACACATCTGCTTGAACCTACTGCTATCTATTTTACCTTATTATTAAGAAAGTTTTTTAAAATAGCACTCTCAATATAACAATACATAGCCTTCAGTAAAGATCAGTTTCTCTTTTTTTTTTCACTATAAATATGTTTCTTTGCTTAAATATTGTCAGGAAAGTTGTCCCTCAATAATGCAAGTATGAATATGAGAAGCCAACATACTCATGTCTGCACAGCATTTTAATATTAAACGTATAAGCAAGCATTTGAGATAATTGTGCACTGAGAGATTTCCTGAAGGTAACGGTTATTTAAACTGAAGTAAGATACCCGTATGTTTTGGAATGCCTTTATGTTTAGACACATTTTATCATTTACATTTAGTAGCTGCAGTACTTTACATACGGAGTTAAAAGTTTTGCTTTTCATCCATCTTGCAATTGAAAGTAAAACTTTCAACTCTTTCGTAGTGAGTTATGGAAACTAAAATTATTAAAATTCAGTTTTCGATTTTACAATGCTCAATAAATTGAACCAAATGCTTCTAGTGAACCCACCAGAAATTCAAGGATTTAACAAACTAGTTTCAGGAAATAACACCAGGGGGCATGCCTGAGAGAGGTACAAGTCCCGAATCTGAAGGAGTCATCCTATCAACGACACCAATAACGGTAACAGCTAATTGCATCACCACTGATATAATTTTTGTACACTTTAAACAGCTCCATCTGTGGCTGCACAAAGTTCAACAGAACATTTGGTTTTTTTTTAATTGTGCGATATTCGGAACTGGTAATTGAATAGAGCAGACGCCATGCTCGATTACAGAACTCATTAGTGTTTGAAGATTCTAGTGATAGAGGAAGTAAAAAACGAGAAATTTAGTCATGGTTAATATTATCAAATTTTAGAAATTGCAAACGAATGTCGACCCGGAGTTCTTCAGACACCCAACCTCAACAACTCTGCCATCTGAAGTGACATACCCTCCAGCTTTCACTTCCATTCCATCTGCTTTAGAACAAGTAAAACACGTTGATCCCAAGATGAAAAAATTAGTACCCGTCGAGCAGGCCACTAAAAAGTCTGTTCAGGATCAAGACGAGGCTAGGAATTTTTCAGCCCCATGTCCGAAGCCAATTTTTCCTACAGATTCGGAGAAACAGATTTCAGAACTGCTAGCTTCAACCACTATAACATCTTCAAAAGGACCTACGGCTGAGAGTCCAGTGGAAGACAAAGGAAAAGATGACAGCGGTTTCATTTTCTATAAGTGTCGTTTTTGTGGGCTTACTTACAACTACCTGACAACGCTGCGGGCTCACGAACGAGTGCACAACATTGATGAAGTTTGTTTAAGTATCCTTTTAAAAGTAACCTTTTCATAATTTGTTTTTATTAGATTCTAATCTTTTAATTCATTTGAATTGCTATAATTTCAGCCTTATAAATGCAATCGCTGTTCGGAGTCATTCCATTACATGTGCGAACTAGAGTACCATGCCAAACAACATACCAGTAAATTTTTTTACTTGTTCATCATCAATGTATACTTTTTACCCGCCATTCAGAATGCTGAAAGAGGAAGAAGAATAAAAAAGGAAAGGATTGTCAAGTTCTTTTATAAGCTAAATATCGTTTTTAATTTGAGAATGTGAAAACCCAAAAATTAAGACTAGAAATTACAGTGGAAAAAATCTACCTGGCGAGTAGTTGTTACAAGAGCGATAAGTCAAATATTTGGCCCTTTTGGCTCACTTGTTTCGAAATTCTTCAAATTTTCATTTCAGTTCTACAGATTTCAAATTTTAGATTTGAAAGGTTACAAGTGTGAATGTGGCAGAACGTTCCATTCTTACACCGATTTGCTATATCATAGACATCCAGGTGATGAGGAAGACGATGCTGTTGTTGCACCGGCTTCTACTGTCGCCAAATCAACTCTGCGTATTCTAGAAAACGAATTTCCTGTCCCGGAATTCATTGAGAAAGGCTTTGAACCGAAACATCCGTTGAAAGTCTATTCCGATGTGCGCGTAAATCCTTATATCTGTCAGTACTGCTCGAAAAGTTATCCAAGCAGTCGGTAAGATCTAAATTTGATACAGGGGAAATCTTCTTATCTTTGGAGTAGAATGAATATGTATAAACCCCTGTTTTCATCTCTTGTCAACGGAAGGTAAGGAAAATTCAAAAAGTAACTAGAGCAGCCGCATAGCTGAATAACAACTTTGTTGATTTCGAAATTATTAACTCGTAGTTTCGCATCGTTTTTTAATAATTATTGCAGTATGCTAGCTTACCACATGTACGGACATCGAGGTGAAAAGATATTCAATCCTCGTGCTTCAAGATATCTCATGGCACGCACCGAAAACTCCTATATCAGTCCAGGATTTTAAGGACCAAAAGATATTTCCGGTGTTCCTAACTAGAATTCACTTTAGTTTATATATCTTCTATTTAAAATGTGAAGGTTTTTGTTTTTTAACGATTGCAAAACAAGTTTTGGAACACAGCATATAATAGGTTTTACCTGGCTATCTGCTGGTCAATCTGATTGTTTCCCGTTATATTCCTGTGCAAACATCAGTATAATTAGCGAATTTATGGTACTGTGTGAGAACTTCTAGCAGTTACTGCTGCTACAAGACGGACAACAAAGAGACCAATGATGCATTGTTGGTTTTGATAAAAGTCTTGAAAGAATTAGTCAGGAACACTTTTACACGCATACATAGTTAAATAGCATCTTTAGAGGCATGCAGACAGGTAGATAGATATACATGAAACAATGTGGCGAAAAGTGAATTGTCCAATGTGAACCGTGATGATGACTTGTATCTAATCTGCTTTCATACTACTGAAAACTTTCAATTTTGAATTTCACATATCAGTATCTGTAGCACCTTAAAAACAGTTATATTTGAGCAACTGACAGTGTTGAAAGTATCTAACTATAAAAGACGAGAATCAACATGTCTAGTCTGATTTGATCGTAAACACTGACAGAAGCAGATCTTTACTTCAACCTCATAAAAGACGCACTGAAACAAACCCGATGAAGTGGAAAAACCGCTGTGTCGTCATCATTGTCAGTAGTAGTGGGTGGCTCATCACTGGGAGATATACGGTCCGTATCCGATTCTATTAGTTGCTCCAAGTAAGCCCAGTCGTCACTAGTCCACTCATTATCTTTGACTAGTTCGGACGCTTGGATGGCTGGTTCTTCTACCGGTAGTTGTTCATCATCGTCATCGGTGACGTAGTGTTTTTGTGATAAAGGCTCCTCGCAATTATGTGATGCTTTACGCTTGGCTAGTTCAATTATCTCTTCTAAAGTTATGGCCCGTTTGGGACTCGGTAACGGTGTCCTGAAGACACATCCCGAATTAAGAGAAGCAACCGCTACCGGCTCTGATCTTGTTTCAAGCTCTGAAACTTAATTTTTTTAAAGGTTAATTCGATCAGGCTTCAAACTGCGTTGATTGCAACCTGCAGTGTGAAAGTAACTGTCAGCTAAAAGTTGATGGGAGTGGTATTTCCAACTGCGAAACCCATGCTTATTAACTTTCATTAAATTTCAAGAAAAATTTCCTGACAGATGCTCTCACCTTGTACAAAGGAATGGTTCTGGTTTCGTAAAAGACTTCGTTTAGTTTCAGTAGATACCGAAGCAGAAGATGGAGAAGAATCCTGAATTAGGCGATGCACCTGATGGCAAGACCGATTGCAACCTGTAGTGGTACAGAATGGTTGTAGTTCTGAACGCATCGCCCTATACATCAAGACTACGATTACAGCAATATCGGAAGAGCTGCTAGGCAACGATTGGCCTCTCAAGCAACACGCATATATCATTAGCATCTTCTTGATGAAGCGACATTCTCTCTCTACATTTCCCAACGGACAATAACTGCCGGAAGATTTCTCGGTGAGCACTGACCATCGGGTCTGGCCATCGAAGGGTGATCTCGATGAAGCGTACCATACCACAGTTGCCTAGCAGCTTTTCCGATATTGCTGTAATCGTAGTTTTGATGTAAAAAAGAATTTCACGAACCACGGAAGGAATATATCAGAACTAAAGTTCTAAATTCCTATTGTCAATTAAAAGTTAGGATATTCCTTATCAAACGTCCTTATAGTCTTCAGATCTAGTCTCCACGATTTATAAAAAAGTCTACTGCATTTCTAAAGCATACAGAAAAAGATACTTCTAGATACTTCTACCACTGCTAACTCTTAGCCCTGCACTAGAGAATGGACAGCGGTCATTTCATCGTGAGGCCGCATTATCTCTTCGAAAATTTGGCATGAAATGGACTTTCCAGGTGATTCTGTTGACCTTTGTTCGCAATTCATTCTCTCGGTTTTCCTGCCCGGTGATGTCGGAGTAGTTCAGTGGGATTTCAATCATGTGCACTAATATCAGCAGTGAACGGAAAATGGAAATTATGCTAGTAGAAATGAATGGCTTTGTGATGCGGCTGGAGCCTCGAATGCGCGATCGATTCAACGGTTCACTTCAGAAGGCATTGATCGAAAGCTTGCTGGATGGGACTGTTTTTGCTATCGTTGAATCTCTCAGTGATTTGCAGCGTATGAATGAAACGTACTGTTTGTTTTTCTGCTTGCTTTAAAAGTAAAGAATCCATTAAAAAGATATTCAGCTTCACTTAGCTTTTAGGGTGGTCTATTCAATAATGACCCTCGCTGCTCAGCAGTGTGCTGTCGTTTCAGCTCAATACATTATGTTCGAATGTAGGTTACTGGGTTATGCTGCAGAAGGGTTTCCACCAGATGATGGCGCACGTCCTGATAAACATTCAAGTTGTTTCTTAGCTATTCTACGAACAGCTGTCGGTATTTAGACAACTTTACAACGATCGACAGCAGCGACTGATGGAGCTACAATGTGTTCCTGATTTGGATGAACAAATGAAGCAAATTGATATTAATATTGTCAGCGAGCTCGATAAAGTACTCTTACTTTTGCTATTACTTAATTTATTGGATTACAATTCCTGATATTACTTTTATATGCAAAGAAAAAGCACAGATGATAGGTGGTTACTTTCTAGATAGTGGCGCAACAGCAAAACACGTTGTGTCGTGCCGGTGTTCCAGCTTTTCGAATTACTACTAACCCTCGAGAAATCGAACTGCAAATGGCAATCATCAGTTTTATCCTAATAGTTCGTGCGAGGCTTCCGTAACAAGTTATTAATATTTTGTTTCTCCCTCTTCCTTATTGTCAAATATAGTAGTAGTATTGTGCATTTCCGACATAAAGTGAAACATTTTCGACGGGATAGCGATTTTTTCTTTTTTTTTAGAAGTAGCAAATAAACAGTTTACTAACCTAATCTCTCAAAGTTTTATGAGTTAAACAGTTTCAATCATAACAAATTCGCCTTTTCTGCGAAGGATGTTACTCAAAAACTTCCAGTATTCTTAGGATAATATTCAATTCCCTCCGGATATAGTACATTTGTTCTAGTCTTTTATTTCTTCAGAGCTAGAGTTATAATACCTTAATGGAGACAGCACACTGTTTAATAAAAATGTTAAAAAAAAATAAAAAAAATGTTTAATAATAATGTGATTCATTTTTCTTTGGTCAAAGCTTTACTGTAATTCCATCTTCAACTTCCCATTCTGATTTCTTTATTGTCCAGTGGATGGTATTTTAATGTTATAAAGCTCACTGGGGCATGTCAAGTCTTGTAATGTTTTTAAATTATCAGTCAATATCGGTTGCTGTTGCTTACTAAATGCTTGTTAATTCTTTTGGCAAAAAAAAAAAACTGCAGAAAATCTGTTGGATGTTTAACTCGGAATGCATATAAACCAGCAGGAAGCACTTTACATACACAGAGTGATAATCTCTTGTATCTGAAGGAGTTGGTGGGGTTCAGGGCGAATGCGATGGGTTTTGAGCTGTAATAATGGATATAATTCGTGCGACGTGTTCTATTATGCTGTAATTCTCTCAAGTAAAATAGGGCCTTTTTCTCATTGGTGTTGAGGGTGGTAAGTGGGATGAGTTGTTGTGGAGTTTGACGGTAAACGGGGGTTAGTGTTAGAGGTTATAGGTCGCAGTTTAGGTTTTGGTTAGATGTGTCGGTTGCACTTGAGTTAAAGCGGATGCTTTTCAGCAAACATAAGTGTTGCTATTTGTTTGTTGGTGAATCTGATAACGAATAGGTACGCTCCTTCATTTCCATAATAATAATTCATATATGCTGTCTTTATTCGAACGAGCTTTTTTTTTTCACAGCGTGATGTTGACGTGTCAGAGCCAATTGAGCTAGTAGTTTACGAGTTGATATCTCATAGGTGATTTCAGGTGCGCTATGGGTTTGATTGATAAACCAATCGTTATTGATGGTAAAGATCATCTTCTGGGAAGATTGGCGTCGGTTATTGCTAAGCAGCTTCTCCTCGGTCAAAAAATTGTCGTTGTACGATGCGAAGATATTGCTATTTCTGGAAATTTTCATCGTTCTAAATTGAAGTTCATGAGTTTTCTCCGTAAGCGGTGTAACGTTAAGCCCGCACGTGGCCCATACCACTTTCGTGCACCAAGTCGCATATTCTGGAGAACTGTTCGTGGCATGCTACCACATAAAACATATCGTGGGAAGACGGCACTGCTTCGTTTAAAAGCTTTTGATGGTATTCCACAACCATATGATCGAGTTAAGCGGCAAGTTCACCCTGCAGCCTTGCGACATTTAGCATTAAAACCACGAAGAAAGTATTGTACAGGTACACTTTTATTCGCTAGAGATTCCATGTTGATTCTTGTTTTCCTGTGACTGAATAACACAGAAATAGTTCTCCCCGTTTATCTTCCTAATCTTTGAATTGTGGAATTGTCAGTTTTGTTTCTTGCTATTTAGCAATGATAAATTTTTCTTTTTAAATTAATAACTGCATAAAATCCCCCTGAGGCCTTTGAAAGGTTTTTGGAATTGAGTGGGGATTGATCTGTTCACTTCTAAGATTATTTCGTTATGGTAGGAACAAGTTCCAACAGGTTTTATGCTAAAGGACTAGTAGCGATCCTATGTGAATAGTTATGTTAATGTATTGCCAGACTTAAGCTATTTCACTGTGTTTCCAAGTTTAAGTTCTGTGCAAAACACGAGACTCTGGAACTTCCTACAGCCGAACTGATCAGGCTTGACTCGCTGCTTGTTGAGTCTGTAACCGTACAGTGTTATAGCCGTCATAATCCTGTAAACCAATTTGGTTTTAAAACTGTGAGATGCGTAATAGTGATGAATTTTCAGTTGGACGTCTTGCACATGAAGTAGGGTGGCAGTATCGTGATGTGGTTGCAAAACTGGAAGTCAAAAGGAAAACAAAAAGTGCAGCATTTTATGAGCACAAGAAGATGAAATCGAAGCTTTTGACAGAGGCGTTGAAATCAGATGTTGTTAAGAATTCACCTTACCAAAAACTGATAGAATCTTATGGTTATTAGTAAAATTGTCTTTTATTGTTGATGGAATAAAATTTTGATTATTATAAACAGTGATAAAGAAGGTCGTAGATACTATATACATTTTATCACTGGATTGATGCAAATGGTATAATGAAAATGGCTATTTCTATGGGGCAGGTGTTTGAAATGCTTTGCTTAGGTGTTATAATTGTTTTTCAAGATAACAAAGTTTAGTGAGGGTGAATAATCGATCTCTCCGAATATGCTGGAAGAAATCACCAGTTTATTGGATGGGAAGGGATATGAAATCATTGCGATTGAATGTGAAGACCTGAGTTCACCTGCTTTCCTGCATGTGTGTATCGTTGGCTATGCGATAAAGAAAAACATAAAAGTTATCTACTTATCAGCGACTCGAAATGTTGAAGCGTTCAAGTTCGTCCATTTTGTGTTGAATATACAATCTGTTTAAAATTTTTCCAGCATATAATTCCTGTAAAATCTGACACCAGTTTCTATTGGGAGGTGTTTCTTTTCCTGTCTGCTATTAGCATTGGGAGGCGAAAGTGATTTCTCTGAAAATACCCACCCCCTAAGATCATACCGTCAATTTGCTTCCTAGGAACTCCAAGGTACTTGAGGAAAAGGATGTTTGCTGTAGCACCTTATATCTTCAGTTCCACATCAGTAATGCTTGCAAGAGCTTAAATTCATGCTTCATTAAGTTAGAACAAGTTACATGAGTTTCAAATCAGAAAGTTTTCATAGCAGCTGTTTACTAGGATAATGGCAAGTAAAATGATGATTCGACTATCAGACAAGCTGAAATTTTTACCAGTGGGCCAGTATCTCTCCAGTCACTTTATTAAAGATGGCGACTACACATTCTTTACATGTCTGTTAACGGTATCATTTCCAGGCATTTTGCAACATCTACGAAGTCTCATCAACATCATTATTGGTTTAGACCGATGCCCTTTCGGTGACCTTTTGTTATAGTTGACCGAAAGAAAATGATTCTTCATCGTGGACAGTCTTTTTAAGATTTTGATTCCTTTTTAGGAAATCAATAAGCAGATTGAAGAAAATGATACGGAAGTGTTTATCATTTGTGACAGTCTTACTGTGTTCTGTGATTTCATTAACAGTGCGTCACATATTCTTGCATTTATAAGAAGCCTGCAACAGCTCAGAAAAGATTTAGGAATCAAAGTGGTAAGCATGAATAAACTTTTCCCTCCAATTTTTAGAAAATTTTTCATATTACCGGTCATCATAAAGAGATTTGACCCACTCTCGCTTCGCTTTTCAGGTGATAACTTTCCAGTCAAAAGACCAAATTTCAAATNAAATCAAAGTGGTAAGCATGAATAAACTTTTCCCTCCAATTTTTAGAAAATTCTTCATATTACCGGTCATCATAAAGAGATTTGACCCATTCTCGCTTCGCTTTTCAGGTGATAACTTTCCAGTCAAAAGACCAAATTTCAAATATTATTCTTCATGAAAGTGATGTTATCATAAGAATCAAACGTGTTGGAAATGGTTTTGCCAAAGATGTTACAGGACAGGTGCATTGATGACTTTTTCATTCCATCGTGAAAATTAATATTCATGTCTTTAGCATCTTTTTTCAAACAAGAAGTATTTTGAATTCACCGTGTCAAACTTCCACTTAGAAATGAAGCTTTTCACCGTACTATACTTCCCCCATAATAATTTCTATTTGGTTAACTTCACTGCCACTAGACTGGAATACAAAAAATCCTAATAACTTACAATTTCTACCATTTTTTACACACCATGAACATTCCCAAAACATGAGATAACATGAGACCAGAATTATGAATTATTGACTCAAAATTTTGTAGCTTTATGTGACGGAACGCTGTGGTGAAGCGCCGTATGCAGAAAGTATATTCAATTACCATTTGAGCGACCGATCCGCACGACTTTTTCTTCCTGGAATGTTAAGACCAGAATTATGAATTCGGCTATTTTGTATACATAAATTAAAAAAAAAAAAAGCGTTCTGTGCACAATAATAAGGCAAGATAGCGCAATTAAATTTTTTTATTAATGTCAGGACTTAACAAATCAAATGCACTCCAAAAAATAAAAGTGAAAATAAAGAACAAAATCATACAGGATACAACCATTTTTTTGATGTGAAAGTGGTTTTCACCAGGGAAATGAAGAAATGTATTATTCACAAGTGATTTAAATACACGATTATTCCTTTGTAGTCAAGTATCTGCTGCCAACTCTTTTATTAAATTACATTTCCTCACATAAAAAGTTACAGCCCCTGAAGTCTAACTCGGAAAGAAAAAAATTAGATCCCAAGATCACGAAAGTACTATCTAATATTATTCCATTTCTTCCATTTCGAAATCTTTAGAGAGCAAACGATAATAACAACGTCAAGAATCCAATAACATGACTGAAATAATAGGAATCAGCCCACACAGAAAGCGTATGTCTCCAGGAATATCCTATTTCTGCTGTGGTATCATCAAATGCCATTCCAAGATATACCAAATGCACAACAGCTAAAATTTGAAATACCATATTGACAGCTAGTGTACTCAAAGCATTCTGAAAAAAAAAAAAGAGGTTTCATTACGAAAAGACATATAACTCCAATCTACAAGTAAGTTAGGCCCCTGCAATATTAACATTCCTTATAGTTTTTTCCACCATTATTAATAAAGTAAAGACCTCGTTCCATGTATGGTGACATTCTCTGCCACATTTCCTTGCACGAACACATGAATCTGTGACATAGCTTAATTTACTCCTTAATCCTGCAAAATTAATTTTATTAAACCTCCCACAGGAATTTGTCGCCAAACATATTCAAAAAATATTTTATTTATTTATAAAATATTTTTTGAATGTTATATATATATATACATATATATAAAACACTTACGTGTTTCGGCGTAGGTGTAGAGTCCTAGCGAAAGCAGCACTGCAGATACTTGAAAATTGATGCCCTAAAAATGAAAGTTTTGACATTAGATTCCACTAACCAAAGTATAAGGAGATGGCTAAACCAATGTCTCGAACATCTGGAGGGATTTAGAGGTAGAGAAGTTAGTGGATGAGACTTTAATAAGTCAGTAAGCTTAAGTCATATTTTAATAAATGTAAGCTTAGTCATGTTTTAATAAGCGATAAAAGACTTACGTGAAAAAGGGAGCTCATGATGTATGTGAAAAAAATTGCAGGCGCAGAACCATATTTTTTAATTTCCCCAAAGATATCTGCAAAGCAGAGTTAACGGTTACATCTAAAGATTGAAATTAAACTTCGAAAGGAAAAACAAAATTGTAGCTTACATTGACGCAAAAATCGATGCATAGGAATATTCCACGACACAACGACATCCACTAGCGAACGAGGCAGTTCGATATGAATGAAATCAGCCACAATGCCCGAATCAACACCGGACAATAACGAAGTGCCTGCAGAAAACCAGCTTACAAAATAATGACTGAATCGAAATGACTGCGCAACAAAATATGCTCCAATGTAAGGCCATTCGGTGAAACTATCAGTAATGCACGATGAATAGATAACGGCCAACAGTGATAGAACAACATAGCTCAAAGCACGAAAACAATTAGCAATTTCTACCTGAAATTATTTATCTGTCGTAACACTCAACTAATTTTCTACTTCTGTGCTCTAAAACAATATTAAATTTCAGAATTCCCATTACCTTTTTTGAGTAAGGAATATCTTACTTTTAATTCTTTCAAGTGTAATGAATCTTGATACTGATTGTATGTAATCCATGGACCAAATAATACAGTTGAACCATCAAACACATAAGACAATAAATGCAACAGTGTGACTTCATACAATTCATTGATAAGATCAAACGATAGTGAGATAATTTTCATTAGTATAATCATCAGTATACCTCGCACTGACATGAATTCTTCAGCCGTAAGAAAATACTGCCTGTTAAAATATTTTCAAAAGATGGTGAACAATAACAAATGGATAATGAACAGGAAATAAAATTCCCAAAAGTTTCAAGCCTTCATGCATTTCTAAATACCACCTAAATATAAGATATCAAACTAAAATGATGACAAATTTTGTCTGAAATATTTTTAATTTCCCTATAAACTAGCAAAATGCGTAGAAATACTACTTACCAAATCAGAATCATACCAGTCGAATACAACAACACCATTAATTTGGTTTGGTTGTTAAAACGAAACTTATAATATGGAAGCACAGCAATCAGTGCAATATATACACAAATCGACAACAAGAAATTATTTTGGGTTCCTAATACAAACAGTCCAGAAGCTGTGAAGGATAAATGTAGCATGGATTCACTTACTTTGCCTAAAATAAATTTGCACTTCTGAACAAGAGCTCGAGAACGAGGCCAACTATTACATATAAAAGAACAAACTATTACATGTGCTTATTTAGATGATAGGTTAAAAAGAATTGGAACAAAATATACAAGAGATGAAACGAAAGTGACTTAAATGATTTTCGCAACAATTTCGAATTTAGGTATGATTTAAATTTGTCTGACTCTTATTATTTGAATATGGAACAACGATCTTACCTTTTGTGTGCAAAAATACAAGAAATCGTTTTAGAATAGAACAGAGTAACAGTTTCAGTACAGTATCGCGCAAAGAACTAAGCACACCCAATGAACAGCGTTGCCACTGCTGGGTAGTTTCTTCTTCTAAATATATAAATTCGGTAAATTCTTCATCGGACAACTTTAAAGGTTCATCGTAGAACCACTCTTCGTCAATCATCCCTGAAACTACCATCGTGAGCAACAAATCATATTCATATTATGTAAATCGCAAATTTGTTCCTAACCAAAATTTTAAATTTCAGCTTGATTTGCAAAATAATATTAATTGTTATTTGAAATGGACATAATTAATTGACTACACAAAGGCATTACATCTTGAAGTGTCTCGAATGGTTCTCTCTCTCAAAGATTGCTGCAGCACATATTGAGAAAAAGATCATGGCAGTTGCCGTTATGATTTGAAATAAATGATAATCATATCAAAAGTAATGAAACGACTTATCAATAAAAAATCATTCTAATTTCAGTCCGGTAAATCGTAAAAGCACAGCACTGCAAGAGAAGTACTCATGTGTCAAACTGCAAACTGCAGTAAGAACACACTGCATTCATTACTTGCACTACTGTACTCAGATCACCAAGTAAAGTCTGCCACCGAGTACGGAAAGAGCAGAGGGTAGCTGGCTGGTATCAACAGTGGTGCAGAGATGGGTAATGCGATGGATAGGTGATGCATGGATGAAGACAGAAGCGGTGGTGAACTGTTTGTCGGCGACGGGAGCTGCAGCTGCAGCTGCAGATGTTGCTTGCATAGATCCACTGAGTGGGGACGATCTTCACTCTCTTCTTCTGGTACTCTTTTTTCCTTGCTTCAGATAGCTAGTTTTTCTTGCCTGAGGTGATTATCAGCGGTTTGCGTAACATTTCAGCAGTTCGGCACGGCGATGAGCAGAACACGCTTCGATGACGCTCGCCTACTAATTGAATCATTCCGCGGTACACGCGTTCCTATATCAGCAAGTGCCGAAGATTCTGTTTGCCATTCACTTCTTTCTATTCTCAGCCAGGTTGTTTCAGTTAACCGTTCGCACCTTCTCCAATGGAACTGTCTCTTACCTTTAAGGTCCTTGTTTCAGATAGTGAAAGCAGAGAGCGCGTATTATTCTTTGAATTTCATGGTACCGAAAGCGTTTTTTCGACGAGAAAGCACACTGCTGTTAACTTATACGCATATCAAGTGACATTTCATGACACATTTCATCTCATTTTTTTTTTTCACGATCGACATTCTGTTCTGTCCATTTTGGAAATAGTGAAGGGATTTACATAGTTTAACAATTACTTTGCTGTTGCTATCTAATCAGATAGATGGGATTTCAAAGGTTGGACGGTCACATTCACCATTGTAGTAATTATGTAAAAATCTGAAGTTCAGCTCTTGTGTTAAACAATGACCAAGTCATTATCATAAAATTGTTTTTGAAATCTTGATTTATAAGAATAGTCTAAATCATTTATTTAGAGCCGATTTATGTCGCATGGATGATGTTATAGAACAGAACAAGATGTCAACAGCAGAAGATATTAGGCGACGTTTAATCGACTTTACTAGTGCTAGAGTTTCAGTGATTAATGTTTACAACTCATTTTTGGTTGAAAGTATTTTTTTTTCAAATTTTTTTTTTCATTTTTTTGTTACGAATACACTACCATTTTAAATTCATGTAAATAAAATAAATTTACTCTTTATAAATTTTATCCTCCTCTCACAAACAGCATTCAGATTTTGGTCTTCCAAATGAGTTGACATCTTTGACGACAGTCCTTTCATCGGTCGAAGACATGCTAACGCTTTTAGTTACCCATGAGTCAATGAAATCGTTGTTTACTTTTGTTGCTAATGAAATAGTGGCAGTGAAGCTACTGCTGGAGACGCAGTTAGCTCTCATACGATGTGAGGTTCTGTTTTCTCCTTCCTTAAGTCTTTTTTTTTCCCTTTTTTAGCGCTTATATTAAAATGAGCTTCCAACTCTATACGAATGAATGTTTCCATATCCAACTGTTGCTGTTTCAGTTCTTGCAATCACTGATTAAGTTGAAGAGTGCACACATTAAACTTTGTTTGTGGTTCAAATCTATTGGTTATAAACGTTCACAACCCAAAACAGCAGTCAAATTCTTCCGCTTCGGTCTTCATTTACATTTTAAAGCTGGATTTACCAACTTTATCGATTTGAAATTGACTACTATTTTTGCAGTGGATCGTGAATACTGAAATTTCAGGTTCACAGGTTCAGCATTCTCCTTTGAGACTATGTGGCTGGATTGATGAACTCTACAAGTTGTTATTGGCGAAGTTTTCTCTATATTTTCATGATTCATTGCAACCACAGTGCGCAACAGTCGATTTTGACCATGCAATTAATGCGATAAAACCACCGAATTTTGTTCAGCTGTTTGCTACATTTCAACGAAGAATGGATCCACTGTTTATTCTCCTGATTGCTAACCGTTTCAATTCTCCAGATATATCACCTCGTCGGTCTTATCTGCTATTATTTGTTTTTTTATTATTCATTACTTTAATTGATTCTTCTTATATTTCCAGTTTTTATCCTCTAAGATGTGATCTTTTTCGAAGAATTATATTTTCAGTTATTGGTTATGGCTCTGATACAGACGGTGTTGATGGAGAAGGTGAATTACGGAAAAAATTTTTGATCTTTTTGAAAATAGGTAGTGAATCGAAAGGAGTGAATATATTACTTCCGTCGATTTCTGTACTTATACAGGAAGCAGCTACTAAAAAGCCCGCAACAGACCGCATTACATATTGTTATGATCAAATTGTATCCAGGGTATCGCTTTCTTCAATTGAGTTTGACGATAAATAGTAGTGGAGGATTTCTATAAGCTTCCGAAAATATGGAAATGTATTAAAGGTTCAAAAGAAGTCAAATAAGACAAACTTTTTTTGGTAAATTTCTGTTTTGCTACATTAACTTAGGATGAGCGAGTATGAATTAAGCTCATATGCATGGAGCTTATTTAATAAAGTGGAATCACTGCGTAAGTGAAATAGGAGGGTCGAAGTGCACTGATGTAGATCAGTCCTACAGGCAAAATAAATTTCAGCTGTAGAATCAAAAATGCTGAAGATTCAAGATTCATTCGATATGTCCAAATCTTTTTCCATTCCAGAGTTTCTTCATAGTACCAGTGGAATATAATTTGTATATGGCAATTATTTTTGGCCGAAGAGTTAGCGAGCGTGATAATACGGTAGTTAACTTTCTGCTCAACAGTTGCTGTCAATTACGGTGCACTAAGATCTGTCAAAGTTGGCGAAAAATTTTTACATAGCTTGTTTCTGTTAGAGCATTCTATATAGTTTTATTATGGTATTCTCTTTATTATGGTATTGTTGCTAAATTATATATAAGTCGTTTGTTTCTTAGGTTTGACAAAATTGTGGAGGATGCATTAGAAATAGATCGACTTAATTGCTGCTATGGTTAAGTAAGTATGAATATTCTGTGAAACATCATAGGGGTACATATCAATTTGAAATTAAAATTTTCCAGTTTATTCTTCTCAGAGGAAAGACTAACTTTTTTGACGTCCAACTTTTGAGTTTATATCCATTTGCCGTTTTTAGTCATTAAGTTCATAAACTTTGCAAAGCATTAATAATTTCCTTCACTGCCGATACGTCTGTATTTTAAAAAAAAGTATAATCTTCAGAGTGTGCACGACACTCATATTTCTCATTCTGTAATGAAGTGTATGTATGATCAGTATTATAGCTCTGCTGTGTTTATTGCAGGTGAATGTTGCAAATTCGGCTGCACTATGTATAGTTTTGTGAAGTGATGAGTGAATTGTCTGCATGCATCACGGAGTATTTCATATATTATTAAAAGAATAAATTTCATAAAAGGTCTGGCAAGCTGTTCTTTGCAAGATTTTCATAACTGGTTTTTAATTAATAGGTGTAGGCTGCTGTCAGTGCTTAGTAGTTTTCGAAAATGGAATTGGTACTGACAGTTCTGAGGAACTAGCATGTACAGATGGGACCGGTAATTTACAGGGAGGAAAGTGCTTACTCTTGCTGTGAGATCCGTCACTACACCACTTATTTACGCATTGTAGGAGAGAATAACTCTTCCTGTCGTGTAATGTTTATAGAATTTTTCCGTATAACAGTTGTTGGCCAACATCTGAGTTATATAGCAGTTAAATGAAAATGCATTTTAAGCGGAATTCTTTTGTGCGTTATTCGGTTTATTTTCTGCTTGTCAGAAAAGCAAATTGGTAGAAGATCGCTCATATTTGAAGCTGCATTTTCTCTTGTAAGAGATTCAGTTGAATATCGTATTTCTGCTCATTGTATCTCACACGAACGGTAATACACATGTACACGAGTGTACACACTCTCTTTTACAACTACGAAGATTCAAGATTTTAAGATTAAGATCATAGGTTTGTTGAAACATGACACTACTTACAGTATAGACGATTAAGGTGTTAAATACTGGATGTGTTAGAGATGAAGTAATACGCATTTTTGGATTATCCTTTATCTTCTCCACATCACATCTTTTACTGCAAGTTTTCCAAAGTGTATGTGAGAGTTCATCCTAAAACAGTTTGTAACAAGTTGATGATCCCTTCCTAGTGACAAAGACCTCACATGGAAATTTCTGAAGATCCACTAGTTCCTATCTGACATTTCAGGACTTGCCGTTTTAGATTAATTAATGGCAACATCCAGTTAATACCGCTCGCCCTCTGGGTGTACACTTCACTTTCTCTTCTTTTTTGGGCAAATTGGAATAAAGGAATGAGCGACAACTGTGAAACAAAAATGACAATTTTTAGTGCCAAGCCGTTGGAAGCTATTCAATAACCACTGCTTTGTTTACCATACATCATCTTCTTCTTGTCCAATTATTATCACTGGATTATAACAAATCATGCTTTCACTGATAAAGATCGAGTCAGGCGCTGTTCCGGCTAAAAGCTTGTTTCCCAACGTACTCATACAGTAGCACTCATAGATATGATAAGGGATAAGAGAGGAGAAGTGACAGTGACATCATCCTCACTGCCACCACCTGTCGTGTCCCCTGTGGTGACACCGTATCGCTACTGCATCTCGCATGTCACCATCCCCCCTAGTCACTGTCCCCTTCCTCACCTTCTCTTTCTCCTTCTCCCTCTCTCATTGGTGAACTCTCTCGCTGGAATCTCCATCGATTCACTGGGACGAGTGACTGACTGCATGTCTCCTTGTCTCTCAGTGTAGACGTTATCGATTCGACTGGAATGGCCTGGTGACTGTAAGACGAGGATTGCTGGTACAACAAGGGCACAATGCTGTTGGAGCCCTGTTACTGGTGCGCTCCTTATTACGACAGCATTATTTCCGCTACAGAAATGCAGCTCTACAGGCACCACCGTCACCGCGCACTATTTCTTTGCCTTGCACTTGGCCAAAGTCTTCTGGCTGTTATTGAATCTCTCATGAAAAGTACATCGATTCATCCGTCTCGCAACTTTCTTCTGCTCAATTCTAATTTTCCCTCATCACATTAATAGTCCTCTTTTATTCTCCACTGATTAACTAATCAAACATCACCCATCAGCCGATCAGCTGCTCAGTTATCATCCACTTCTGATTGTTGAGTGGTCAACAGTTAATCATCATTTACGTCTGCTTAACTGAGCACTTATTATTTTCACTTATCTCTTGTTTCTTCTGCAAAAATTCATTTTCTCTTTACAGAACATTTAGGAAAATTTTTCAGTTATCATTGAAGTGAGTAATCAATCTTGTATCACCAATCTGTCATAAATCAATCTTACATCACAAAAATCATCAGCCTTATAACAGGGACTGAAGGTAATATTGGAATATTTAACCGATTTTGTTAGTGTGATAAGAGTTCACTCTTTCCTTGCAGGACAGTTATCCAAGTTGGGTAAATCACAGTTGCGCTATCGATCTATTCCAGTGATTCTCTGTAACCTGTTAGTATGTTTTGTGAATTATTCAAATGCAGATAATATCTTTTCTCTTCATTCGTTAAAAATAAAACTCACGAACCTTCTTGTTCTCAGTTAATTTTCCTACTTACCAAGAGGATAAGGAATCTAAACTTTGAGAACATCTTAACTTCGTTATTTACAAATTTTCCCTCTCTTTTATGTGCTGTAGCAAATGAAAATTTGCCACTTGTTTTAATCAGCTGAATAGGAAGATAAGACGAAATAGAAATGCAGCTCTTGTCCTGGTGATTCAAATTTTTGTGTAGTTTATGCTGTTCAAGTTAAAATCTGATATATATTGATTCGTCCAATTTACTTCGTCCGAAATATATGGAAGCTCGTGATTAAAAGTATTATTCTGAAAACTTTTTCAAAAATCAAAAATGCTGGACCATGATTTGGTAGGTACGGAACAGCAATTTTTCAAAATATTTTTTCTGAAAGTGCAAGCAAATTAAATTGCAGGGTCAAAATGAATCGTGGAAACAATTCAAAGCTAAAAAGGCAGGATTGACTGCTTTTTTGGAAACTGGAGGAATTTTTAAAAATGATTCCAAAAAAGTTCTTGAGGGAAAGATAAGATTTGAAAAAATTCTTCATCACTGAATTACCTAGAATGTAAGGTTCTTTTGGATCTCATGGTATTTCTCAGTTATTTCTTTTGCAAGTTATTAGCAAATTGGAAAATAATTAGATGATGAGAAATACAAGCTATGTTAGCAATGAAATCTTCCCTTATTTGTCTTGCATATCCAGAATTTCTTTCCCTTCCGGACACCTTTTTTCTATTAAAGAAAATTTTGTAAAATTCCCGAAGTGTTTCTTTCGATAAGAAGGCGTGAAAAATCACCAGTATCGTATATCTTTTCCATTATCGTTGCAATTCATATTCGATTTGGATTGTTTAGCTATGATTTTTTTTTTTTGTATCCTTTCACATTATGCTTCCTTTTCCTGTACTATCTTTGGCTTCACATTTGTGTCCTAGCTAACATAGCTTCAACCTTTCATAATTCCCCCAAACTTTTAAGAATTACTTTATCAGAAATAGAACACCTTAATCAAGAATTCTTTCGAGATCACATTTGCCACGTTGATTAATACGAATCTGTTTTCGGCTCTAACCTTGTTAATCCTACCGGAAATTTACTGTTCAAAGTATGAAACATAGATTGTTGAGTTGATAAGTTCTTAACGTTTTACTTTTTTTAACACTGCATCAGTCGAAGCAAACTTACTTTTTAATTTATTTTGAAATAGCTTGTGTTCTGACATTTCTGAACTTCGTATCCAGTTTATAAATCTTTCACATGATATTTCGTGCTTGAGTTTTGTTATAGTGAAAATGGTCGTATCATTGTAAACTGTTTAGTAGAAAACTGGTCATTTCATTGATCATATGTTGCCACGATGGGACAGTGAACCAGTTGTTAGCAAAAGAATGTTGCAATGATAACGTATGAGTTATCAGAAGGACCTTTATTAAGGCAACAGAATGGCAGGCTTGCATAAGCTGAGAAGTCTATCTGTCTTACAGAAAATAGTGTCTTACTTGAAACAAGTCCTATCGATTGTTGCAAACTGATCACTACCGTCCGATCTTCATTTCAAAGAACATGCTGTAGCCGACATTGTCACTTATCGGCCAAAGTATAATTTGTCTTCTCTCTCAACTGTTGTTTGCTAATCTTCCCGAGTGATACTGTTCCGGCGGGCATTCTGTTTCTTCACAGTCACCAGCCATTCCTCCTTTCGAATTATTTGATTTTCCTCCTTCTCCTCCTGATATCTGTTCTCTCGCCCTGTTTTTTTGGTACAACATTTGTTTCTTTTACGAGACTTTCATGTGAGCCTAGGGCCTTGAATTGGCCGCACTTCTGGTGGCTAAAGTTCACTCGTTTTTGTTCGCGACAGCAGAGACTCTGAAATTCCAAACTGTAGCGGGATGCAGTGTTTGAAGCATGCAGTCAGTGTTAACTTGTAATCTGTAACAATTTAAATAGTTCCCTAAATTCTTTCATTCCGTTATGATATATTATGCCTCAGAATCTTCTTTTGAGCTGACATTTGCAACCTTTTGATTCCATTTACCAAATTTCAATTCCCCTCTTCCTTTATTCGTTAATAGATGAAAATGGGAGAGATTCGTTGGACAGTATCATTTTCTTCCACTCTTTTGTTTTCGGAATGGTGAAATGCAGTTGTCTTTTCCTGCATGTTTTTGCAAAATTCACTGTGACAAAAAGTAGTTAGAAGAGTGAATAACTTTCACTTTCAAATTTCTGTGTATTTACTGCAACAGCTTATTATAATTTCATTGGGAAGAAAATCTTGTGATTTTATGTAGTAGGTATGAGGGGAATGGAGTAGATGACATATTTATGAGAAAGGTGTAGAACCCAAATGAAAAAATGACATCGCCTATTGCTTGTCAGGTATTGTGGGAACGTTGTTTGTCCTCAGTTCAAGAGCTAGTGATCGGTGTGCAAAATGAAGTGGAATCTTGATCCGTCGAATAAGGCTCAATACCTAATGGATTGCACAGTGTTTTGTTTCTCCGTTCTCTGTTGAGTATTTATCAAATTGAAGACTTATAATTTCAAATTCAATTCAAACTTAATAAAATGTAAAGCATTAAATGAATTTTGTGGATATTCAACTTGACGAAGTGCTGGGGGATATTGCAGTATCGCCTGGATTTTCTAAATATTTGACTCTATTCTTATCAGTGATTTTTGCTTTATTTTTACGGATTCTATAGTGCTTCAATATCAGCTATGTACTCAACCAGAAATTAAAATGCCATATGCGTAAACTCGAAAGACGAAGTTTCCTGTATTTGCTAAAGTCGGATTGCTGTCACATGACTCTGTGCAAAACAGGCAAATACTGAACGAATAGATACAATGTACAGTAAATTATCAGCAGAATGTGCAGTCTTGTTACATAAAATCTTTTGTAGTCTTAAGCCAGTTGTGATTACTACTAATTAGGCTGAAATATTGTCACCCCATGTATTATTATTTCAACATTAATTTGTTACTTCTTTTAACAAAAATAAGAAGCGAGCATTTAAATAAATTCTTGATTTTGGCGAATGTCGTTGGTGCATATGGTCTGCCAATAAATGTATCATTGGCGATCAAGTTGTTACAGTTTTGGTGCAATTGCCTGATTGACTGTTATCCACCCTATTTTTGTTTGAAGAGATTTCTTGGATGTCAGTTAAGTTATCCTTAGAAAAATCATCCCGAATAAATTTCCAATTATGGATCCTCTTTTTATGAGCAGAACATAGGTTTCAAGTGTTGTCCGTTACAGTTTGTGGTTTGGAGAAGGATCACTACTGAGGGGATAGTGTGTTGTGATTGAACGACGGAAAATAAGTTGGCTATTTGTGATAACGGGCTTTTCTCAAGTTATCCGTCACTATAAAGAAAAAGCAGAATTTTAGGGATTCAGCTGACGTCCGTCAAAAGGTCGAGAAAATATCTGGATTTGATCATATAATTTTTTACTTTCAGAAATAAGTCCCTTCCCTGTTTAATGAACAATGAGATGCTTTATAATCATTTCACAGAATGTTGTGCACAGAGCATAAATTGTATCCTCTAAAAGTATCTTCAGCAATGTAATGAATATTTTTGACAGCTAATGAGAGAAAATCAAAATTTGCTCGTTGTATGTATTGGACTGGGCAATTGGTATCAGTCACATCAGAAAGTGTCTAACATAGTTCCACTACTTCTCATGCTTAAATTATTCATAATTACAAACTTGAACGGTAATGATTCATTTCGAAACTATTAATTCAATCCCAGATTTATTTTCACAGTTCTCTCTAGTACTTATTATCAAAATCTGGAACTGCAAATTATTAAGTTTTACTTCTTCGGAACCATAACTGAGATATTTTTAATAGACCAATTATGCTGTCTATGACAACAGGAGGAGATGTCATTGAGCAGTACAAGGAAATAATTGTTATGTTAAATAAATTAGCAAACAGGTGAGGCGATCAATTTTGGAACAGTTTGTCAGAAAAGAAAGAAGCTGAACAGATTAGTGCGCCATTAGAACAGCAAAAATATAGCAGGTGAAAGAGGCGGATTTTCAAACAATTTTACTTGATTGGGTCTATCTTAACAGACCAGTCATATTTATTTGTACTGAATTGATGGTGAAAATAAACTCTCGATGTTTTCGTGATAGGAGACACTTTACTATCGCTAAAATGGGACTAAACGAGTAGTAGAGAGTGAAGAAAAAAAACAATTTTTTTTTATTAGAAGAGTTGAAGAAAGCGAAATTGTGCTTTCTTTTTTTCCATCTCATTTTTTAGATTAGTATTCCTCAAATACTTCCTTGTTCATTTCGAACAGTCGTTATCACTAAAGATAATTTTACCTCGCAGTTTATTGTTATCAGCATTCTCTTTCATATCCTTTCAATGCATCATGTCTGCTGAACTGTTCAGTATTCACTACTTCTCAATAGTGATAATAACAATTAAAAATTAGACTTTGAGTAGCAGATGATGAGTAATTGTCACCAGAGTTCCAATTATTTGTCTTTGGTAAAAGAATTTGTGGTATGTCTGTCATCCCATTCGAAATCGATCAGAGAGTTCTGTTGCAGAAACTTCAGTTTCACTCTTCTTCAGCCTAGCAATTTTCATTGCAGCAATATCACATCGTGCTCTTCTGTGTAATCTAGGATAAATTTTGGTGACTGCTTCAGAAGTTGCTAAACATTGGCAACTCTGTACTTCATGAGAAGTTTCTGAAGCTTCCGCTTAACTAATTTCCCCGCTACAACTCTGGTACACAAGAACACAAATACTCACATTCTGCAGTTGCGCTTTTTTTAGAAGAGGTGTGCAGTCAACAACAAAGTGATCAGTTAAACAAAAGATAGCTCGGCAGCATCAGGCATCTGAAGAATGCCATTTTCCTGCTTACCATTTTTTGCCTGCAATAGGCAGGTAGATATGCTTGATCGCCGACAGTGCAATCTGCAATCAGTGCCGCATGATATTGACCGAAATGCTCGAACTCTGGAAGAGATGTACCTGGACTGTAATCATATTAAGGATATTGACAAGGTAGCTCTTTTTCTTCTCTCCCAATGTGAAAATCTTAGCGGTAATACAGGGAAATGTTGAATATCCATTTACAGTAATCGTAATCATATTCATTTCGTTATTATTATGTGTTGAGCGTTTATCAATAGTAAAACCGTCTTCCTAAAGGATTATTAATTTTTTGATACTTTGAAAGCAGTTAAGTCAAATCAGCTATTGAATGAGCTTAAAACTAGGTATGATATTATACTCTCTTATTTCTTTATCTTTTCTGGCTATCAGTACAGTATCAAAAAATCAAGGTTATGCAGAGTTGTTGTATAACAAGGTCGTTCTTATTTATCGGATCTGCATAGCCTGAAAATTGTACTATGGATATGTAGAGGAATGTCAAGGTGAACCTAGAAGATACAATTTTTTTTTTTTTTTTGACGTTTTGAAAGTGGCCACAATTTCTTATAGGTCGCTAAATGTATTAAAATCTAAAATAAAATCTCGATAATTCCAGCCGTTGTTTCGATGTCGAAAATTGAAAATTCTGAGCTTGAGTGAAAATGAAATTATTCGTTTGCCTTCTGACATTGCTCATCTTACTTATTTGGAGGAACTCAATCTTAAAGGGAATGGTAAGTGCTTCCGATTGAGTTTTCTTAAAAAATTGCGAGATAATTTTGATTGAAGGAAACAAATAGGAAAAAAGAAATTGAAAAACTTTAGTTCTACCCTAGCATGTCGTGTTTTCTTTCCTCCTCCCTCTCTACAAAAATAAATAAATAAAGTAAAATAAAAAGAAAAAAATTTTCTTTTTCTAATGAATTTTGGCTTTTGCAGATGTCTCCGATCTTCCAGAAGAAATAAGAAACTGCACCCAGTTGAAGATTCTTGATCTTAGCTCGAATCCTATTACAAGGTTGTCTGATTCTAGGATCAGTACGAGATTAACCTTGTGTACTTTTGTGTACTTTTATGCATTTTTTTAGAAGTCAACAAAAGGCTCAATTAGAGTTCTTGATCCTGCTTCGGTCCTACTTTCTTGATGGTGTATGAAGATTTTCTTCTTTCATACTCAGGTTGCTTTCGTTCACATTTGCACTGCAGTAAGCTTTGTCTCTTTTCTTTTCAGACTACCATCAACAATAACTCAATTAACATCAATGACAAGTCTCGGTTTGAACGACATTTCACTCACACAAATGCCCCATGATATCGGACTACTGCGGAATTTGCGATCTTTAGAAGTTCGCGAAAATCTGCTGCGAACAATACCTCCATCGATAAGCCAATTAAATCAGCTACGAAGGCTAGATCTTGGCCATAATGAACTCGATGATTTGGTTAGCTCTATTCATTTTGAATCTGTCATTTATTCTTTAATTCGTTTAAGTTGACTTCTGCATCAGCTCTATCGAGAAGTTGCGGCGGTCAAATGCTTCACAAATTGAGAACTTTTACTTTTACTTTGCTCTCATTTTAATATGCTATATATGACTAATAATTTCAGCCAAATGAAATAGGTATGTTGGAAAATTTGGAAGAATTATATGTGGATCAGAATGATTTAGAAACCCTTCCCGAAACAATTGTTCAGTGCCGTTCTTTGGAACAATTAGATGTTTCCGAAAATAAGTTAATGGTGTTGCCAGATGAGATTGGAGATTTGGAAAAGCTAGATGATCTTACTGTTGCCCAAAACTGTCTGCAAGTGTTGCCGAGCTCGATTGGTTGGTTTTGCATATCTCTTTTCTAATTTTGGGAATTGCTTGAAGGAATGTTATTTTAAATTGCTTTTATCAGTGGCTTTTTCTTAGAGAGACAGATAATATGTTGTAATTTTCCAATGTTATTTGGATATTATTCGGACATTACCTAAATGCAAGTCGAAATGCACCGACAAAAGGTTTTTTTAATGTCAATTACATTTCGTTTTAGAAATCGTTCGACAGCGATTATTTGTGACTACCATTCCTTTCTCAGTGCTTCTTACTAATGTTATCTTTCCTTAATTAAGGGCGCTTGAAAAGACTGTCGATGCTGAAAGCAGATCGTAACGCAATTACACAATTAACGCCTGCTATTGGCAGCTGTCATGCATTAACAGAAATCTATTTAACTGAAAATTTCCTTACAGTAAGTCTTCAATTTAATATCGTTCTAGGTGTGTGGTGAAAGGTAAACTCAGTTTTAATAACCTGATTAATAAAAATTAGTTGTGAAATCAGGTTCAAATAGTTAAACCTTTCAATTATATATTTAACGATAGTGAAAGAAAAGTGTGTTAGTAACTTCTTGAAATCATTTTCTAGAAAAATTGAATAGGACATTAGAGATCCGTGTTGATTGTCGTTTTTAGATAGTAAGTTCAATGAATTTCAGGAAATTCCTAGTTCACTAGGTAATTTGAAGAGCTTACGAACACTTAATTTGGATAAAAATCAGTTGAAGGAACTTCCTCCTACGGTTAGTGTTACCACGTGTAGAAGATTTGGTGTTGTTGACCTTTAACAGGCTTGATGCTGTCTGCTTTTAATGCATTTGATTTTTCTTGTTTTTTTTTTTTCTTTTTTTTTTTGTTCAATTTTAAAAAAGCTCTAGTCAAAAATAGACTTGAAAAACAAGAATCTGACTTCCAGTGTGTCCTAAACCACCATTTGCAGATTGGCGGCTGTTCATCACTATCAGTCCTTTCACTTCGTGATAATTTACTAGACCACCTTCCACTTGAAATTGGACGACTTGAAAACCTTCGAGTACTGGATGTTTGCAACAATCGTTTGAATTACTTACCATTTACAGTAAATGTTCTTTTCAAGTTAAGGGCCTTGTGGTTGTCTGAAAATCAGGTAGAGTGGTTTTAGACGCATTATCCCAAATTATTTGCTTCAGATTACGTGTAGCATCTGAAATATCATTTCGTCATTAAAGTTGCTATGTTGCAGTAGAACAAACTTTAGCTTTTAGCTTTCCTAAAGTTTCGAACTTGTTGATTTTTTACTAATCTCTAGATACAGTTTGTTAAGAATTTGTTATATTGTACACTTAGATATCAGTAACGGATCCTTGCTCGATTTTGGAAATATTTTCGTTTCTTTCATTATTATTTTAATTTTAGTCACAAGCAATGCTGAAATTACAAACAGAGCAGGACCCAAGGACAGGAATTAAAGTTTTAACGTGTTATCTTTTGCCGCAAAGCAATTCGCAACTTGGTATATGGTTTTGTATTATTTTTAATTTTTTCCATCTCATTTTGATCTGGAATTTCTTTATTTCCTCCAAGGACTTGTTAAGCATCTGAAATATCATTTCGTCATTAAAGTTGCTATGTTGCAGTAGAACAAACTCCACCAAGCCGTTCTTTCATCGGTGGTCCAAAAGTACATTTTGGTAGTGATCTGGAAGAAACACATGAAGATGAAGAGGGCGAAGTGGGACAGTTTTCGAGACATGACACTCCACATCCAAAGCCGCATACTCATGCACCAAAGTTCAAAAAACAGTCTATCGATGGTCACATCATTCATCATGACGATGACGTAAGTTGCATATCTTAGACTTTTTTTTGGTAGTTCACTAAACGAATATACCAATATCCAAGAGGTTTGCAGAACTACTATCTATTCCAGAGGTTATGGTAAGTGAATAATCAATGTCAAGCAAGTTTCCAGCAGGTTAGTGTAGAATAGTTTCTCAGAATTTTTAGGTTAAAAGGGAACTTGCAAATTTTAGGGAACTTGAACCACATTTTTTTTCAGGAATTATAACAGTACATTGCTTACAAAAACCCATCAGAGGTTTGCGTACGCTATTTTCCTAGCGACAAGTTTTGTTGCTTACTGTTTTCTTTGCACTGCTAAAGAGCTTTCGTGCCGTTATGCTTAATGAAATTTATAGGAATTTTTTTTATCTAACGGCCTTTTTGCAATATAACGTATGAGTTAACGAATAAGTGATAGTTCCAATGATTTTCTTTTCGTTTTACGCTAATTTATTGATCTCATCCGGGACACGCGCTAAACTGAAATGATTCTACCGTTGATCTCATTTACCAAGTTCATTTTTAATATATCAGAATAGAGTGAGACTATATGTATTGCATGTTCTTGGTGTTTTATTAACTCAATTTGTAATCGTCAGTTATTTTTGGTTTAAATAATTGTTGCTTTTTTTTTTTTCAGCAGTCCACAAAACCACCAGTGCTGACATTGAATTCCGGCCGAAAACGTAGTCCTGATGAAGGTTCACCTCGTGCAGTTTCCCCAGCTGCAGCAACAACAAGTCAAGTCGCTTCACTTCGAAGTGCGTTGAAACATCCACCTGTGCTACCATCTGCCGCTAATTTTGATCACAGTGTAAGCTTCAGTCTTGCATATTTTTCTTATATTTTCATATTGCATCAGTTTTTATAATAGAGATAACAACTGTATTGGTCCCTTCCTTTTAATTGAATATTCTGAGATTTCCTTTTGTTATCTAATCTAATGTAGTATAAAGCGACATGCAGAATTTTTCACACGCTGCGTTTGATATCATTAAAGTTAACTACACGATTTGAATGTCGAACTTCCTTTGTGCAGTTGGTTTATAGTTGTGATCGATGTGCTTTCGGATTTATTGCAGGAATTCATTTATTTTTTTTATGAAGGAGTATTATACATACAACTGATTTTGTTGAAGCTCACATTTCACCCTTGAATGAACAATTATGTAGATGCTAAAAGATGGCTCTGGTGGAGAATTTTTCCGAGATAGAAGGAAATATTGGTTATGAGGGGACTTTGATGTTTGCATCGGAAGTTAGAGCCGTTGAGATGTATGACCGAGACAGACAAATACACCAATCCATAAGTATATAATTAATTCTGTTCGAATGTACTAAAGGGTTATTTTTGCTGGTGCCATTAGCTCGCGCTGTACATTTTTTTTCNGAGTGACTGATCGATGTGCTTTCGGATTTATTGCAGGAATTCATTTATTTTTTTTATGAAGGAGTATTATACATACAACTGATTTTGTTGAAGCTCACATTTCACCCTTGAATGAACAATTATGTAGATGCTAAAAGATGGCTCTGGTGGAGAATTTTTCCGAGATAGAAGGAAATATTGGTTATGAGGGGACTTTGATGTTTGCATCGGAAGTTAGAGCCGTTGAGATGTATGACCGAGACAGACAAATACACCAATCCATAAGTATATAATTAATTCTGTTCGAATGTACTAAAGGGTTATTTTTGCTGGTGCCATTAGCTCGCGCTGTACATTTTTTTTCTATGGTTTTTCGATGGCTACTTTCTTTTTTGTCTTTCTTATTTCTGCATATTAGGTCGCCGAGTAGTATTGATATCGAAATATTTTTCAGAAGTTCTCAAAAACCTGAATTATTTGGTTATACCACATGTGCAAGCAAGTGATGCATGAAAATATAATTGTTGTGGGTGTGTGCGTATCTGTGCGACTTTCCATCTGTCTCTTAAAACAAAATTTTGGATTTCTAAGTTCAGGGGGAAAATCACTTTTCTTTCTTAAAAATTTAGCGAAAAGCACAATAAACGAAATATCCTGGATAAATCTCAAGAGAAATACTTTCACTTTTATTGGGAAATACAACTTTTCTTAAATTTGATAGGTGGTATTGTGGAGTTTTTTATTCTAAAAAGTTGCCTAAATATCTGAAGTATTAAAAGTCCTAGGTAAAACGAAATGTTAGCAAAAGTCCACACTAATTAAGTTTTCTTTTTTTTTTTTTTTGTAAGTAGGTGTATTATCCCATAATTGGTTCATTATGGAAAATTGGTAAAATTCCTTTTTGAGGGTGGTTCTTCTCTGTTATTATAAAATTGTAGGTTTATTTCACTTCGATTATATGTCATTCGAAGTTTGTTTATGATGTATCTTAAGCAACAAAAGAGTTTTAATGATCATAATTTCAAAGTTTCTGCTGAAATCCAAACTTATAATTAATGAGAGCACATATTCTGGCATGCTTATGTTTTCACTTTAATGCACAATGTTGCCAATATTTCGAATCATTTAATTGCTTTCATTATTTTCAGGCTGAGCGCATAATAGATCAGAAGCAGAAGTTATCACCTGGTGTTGAAATTTTGAACATAAAAATTCGACGGGATGCGAATGGAGGTCTGGGCCTATCCATTGCTGGTGGTTTAGAATCGACACCCTACAAGGTTATTTTGGAAAAAAATGGCTCACAGAAGTGGTCTTTATTATAAGGCTGAAAAGCAGTAAAAACTCTATCGAAGGGTTCATAGTTTACCATTCCAGGATGACGACACTGGTTTATTCGTTTCGAAACTTGCAGATGGTGGTCCGGCAATTAATGCTGGACTTCGAGTTGGCGATAAATTGCTTCGTGTTAATAAAACAGACGTGGTTAATGTACGCCATCAGGCATGTTTCCTTATTTCCCATTTTGGTTATGAAACTTCGTTTTCCCTTAATTTATCTTGTTGATAAACCAGTTATTTCAAATAAAATTGACTTCACCAGACAATTTATTCTATAACTGGTGTTACAGGTGGCAGTGGCATCAATGCAGGATGCTCGAGATGTCATAGAATTAACGGTTTTGCGTGATTCGGCTGAAGCTCCGTCCGTCTATAATGCTTCCAGTGGTTATGTTGTAGGGAGTTTTGATTTTTGAAATTCGAATTTAGTTTTTTTATTCAAGTTTTCCATACTGTTTTATTGCATTCAGGTGAGGATTTGAGTGGAAAGTTAGATATCATTTCAGACTTCTCCAAATCAGAGCGTGGATAATTCGTTTGTTTCGGAATCAGTTGAGGCGTCTTCATCAGTGACAAAGGAGACGATTTCAACAACAATTCGGCGGGATGCTAATGGTTTGCCAGGTTTCAGTGTTGCCGGTGGTATGGGTGACATCATAGTGATATCATCTATCGCTCCTGGTGGTGCAGCTGAAAGAGATGGCAAGTTGCGCGTTGGTGATCGTGTCCTTTCGGTAAAGTTTTTTTCCAAAACAATTTCTTATTTTTGCTGACAAGTGTAAATTGGGAACATTTTCAAATTTTTAAGCTATTCCTTCGATTCATTTAATTTATGTTTAATTTAGATAAATGGCACAAATATGAGAGGTGCACGGCATGATCAAGCAGTGGCGTTATTGACAGGGCATACTGGCAGTGATATATATCTGGTAGTGCAGAGGGATCGAGGAAATCAAAGCCTTTCTATATCGCCCCCCTCACCAAGGTTGTTACTTTCTAAAATATATACATCCTATATATATAGAGAGAGAGAGAGAGAAAAAAAAAAATGTTAAATATTGATCTTATTACTATCCAGTTTTTCATTTTCTTAAATGAACTTAAAAAATGAAGTGAAATTATGAAATGACGTTTAAGTTTATCTTCAACAAAAATGCACACTGTTGGACGGATATCGCCACTAAAGAAGTATGGCTTCGGAGATTCTTCATGGGATGGTAAAACTGAGGTTATTTTTGAAGTCATTGCAAATACCATATAAAATACATCCTTTCCACGTAATGTGTATTGTGCTTTGCAGGTTATTGTCGTACTTTCACATTTTTAAATTTTAGATTACATGAGCATAAATATTATTAAAGTGTTCAATTTTTGTTGAAGTGATATTTATAGTTTCGTCCCTTACATGCAGAAGTCCTTTTTATCATGATTAAAAATTATAATAAGAATCAGGAAGAATGAACGAACACTCGCTTTTGATGGTTATGTCGGAAAGTTCATATTTATATTATCTGTATGGTATCACAGTCGTTTTCTCAGTCATATAAAATAAGCTTTGCAGGAGGTAGAACTTGTACGTGAAAATCATTCGCTGGGTTTGTCGATTGTTGGTGGCTGTGACCATTCTTCTCATCCATTTGGTATTAATGCACCTGGTGTATTCATTTCAAAAATAACACCAAACTCACCTGCAGGTCGTTCTCAAAGATTGCGTATTGGGGACAGGATATTATCGGTGAACAATATTAACATTCGTACAGCAAAGCATCAGACAGCAGTTGAGGTATTTAGTCATTTATTATGCGCAGTTGTTTTTCTTTGCTAAAACTTTTCTTATGTTTCTTATGTCAAAGTGTCCATTACTTTTTAAAAAACTGGTTTTTTAAAACTTTTCAAAAATGATGGTTAAAACCTCTCGATATCAGTAATCACAGTTGTTACGATGATTGCTTATCGACACTGCAATCGTATTTGAAAAAAAATTTCCCAGTTAGTTTTTTCATGCTCCATATTTTAGGCCTTGAAGCAAAGCGACAGAACAGTTCATTTATTAGTCATACATGAGCCACAACCACCAGGGTTAAGGGAAGTGACAATCAAGCGAAACGTTGGCGAAGCGTTAGGACTAAATATTTGTGGCGGTATTGGTAGCCCACCGGCAAATCCTCTTGACAAAACTGATGAAGGCATTTTCATCGAAAAAGTTCGTTAAATATGCGACAAAACACAAATGTAATAAAAGAGAAAATATTCATTTCCAAAGGGCTATCATTTCAAATGATAGCCCTTTGGCTGCTTCTTCTCCAATTCCATCTGTGTCTGTATCTTCTGCTGTGGTTAGTGTTAGTGATTGTATGCGATAAGTACCCTGAACGTTGATGTTCCCTATTTAGGTGGAGCGAAATGGTCCTGCAGCTGCATCATCGTTAACTGTAGGAACTCGTATTCTAGAGGTTAACGATGAGTCTTTGTTGGGTTGTTCACAGGAAGAGGCAGCTCGTATTTTGCGTCAGTCTGGTACCACCGTGCGGTTATTAGTGTGTGATGCTTTCTGTGTCCCTTCTGCTGCTGTAAGTTTTATAAAAAAATGTTGAGTTATTGTTCCTGATTTCTGATTTTCTTTTCAGTTTTCCACTTCGTTTTTATTTTGGATGAGTGTTATATGTGATTTTTGTTATAATTAATTAATCTTAGACATATTGAAATTTAGGAATTCTCACTTTTTCAGCATTTCAAAAAAGACGCATTTAGATCATGATCATTTAGGTCAGAGCATGCATTTAATTTCTGCTTGCAGGTATCTACTTCGCTCTTGAATCAAACAAATAATAACATACATACTGTAGCTGGAGAACGTCAAACTACTGATTCTAGTACCGACTTAACTGCTGATATGCAGGGATCATTAATCGGCTCGTCATCACAACTATTAAAGTCACCTCCACTTTCTGATGTTGGACCTTCCGAAGCGGTTAGACCTGTAGGATCCATTTCAAATGATAGCCCTTTGGCTGCTTCTTCTCCAATTCCTCCACCTGTGTCTGTATCTTCTGCTGTGGTTAGTGCTTTTTTATATGATTACTTTTCTCCAAGCTATAGGACACAAGCACCGATTGAATACCTGAAGCAAAATTTAATCGAAAATGGTGGTATGATAAATATAACGAGCACTGTTGATTTAGCTATCGGTTAGCACAAGTGCTAATTCCAGTGTTGGCTATGATGTGATACTGATTTAATTAGTTGAGTTTTCTCAAAATTCTGCATGATTTTTTTCTTAAATTTGGACTTTACAGGAAAAGTCATAATGTGGGAGGAGCACATATATGATAGTAGGAAACTGACATAGCTAAATAAATAAAATTTTTTGTTTGAAATTGAAATTCTAGGCCAAAATTTGAGATTCATACCAGTGTATACAAATATAAGCAAAGAAATGTCTCAAGTAACTTGAGCAGTTTTTAGAAAACGAAGACAATTTTTGCATATAAATAAAGACCAGTATGTTTTAAACAGTTTGTAGCCATGCATTCTGAAAACGGCCTAGTGAAACTGCCAAAAACATGTAAAGCTTATAAAGTATGCGTAAGAAGAATCACTAGTATATTAAAATTACGATGTAGCTGATATAGAACGATCTGCATATATATGCAGCATATTTATCTTTAGATAAAATAAGCGCAATAAGTTTTTATCCTTATTTATTTCAGGTTTTGCAGGGAAATAATTCATCAACGTCCAGTTTACCACAACCGTTATCTCCACTTTCATCTTCAAACATGACTACATTTTCTACGTCAAGTCTTCGTCCAGTACCTCCTCCAATTGCCCCAAAACCAAGAATCATTTCAAATCAGGTAATAGGCTTATCAAAGTTTTTTTGAAGAATATCCATAATTTTTCATCAAATTCACGGTTGGAATTTTTATAGTAACTTAACATTTAGTCTAGAATACAGTTTGTCAAATTTTTGATAATTATCAAACTTATTGCAGTTAACTAAATTTGCCATATTTTTGTGCTCATATTCCTTGCTTTTTTTTTTTTTTTTTGCTATATTTCAAGAACGTTGTTTCTGCATTGTTTCTGCAAAATATTTTAAACACTTAATTTCTGTATGCGATTGGTTCTTTTTTTTTTCAAATTTGACTCGTGCCCTCTCGCTCACCTCACCAAAATTTTCAATTTTTCTTTAACATTTAGGTGACATTATAAGTAACATTGCAGAGTACAGATTTCTCATGTACCTCACTTTTTAACATGTTTCAAAGCTAAGGGCTTTTATCAGTGCTAGGTTAAGTGCTCGTTGCCTTTTATTTTTGCGCTTTTTCTATATATATTTTTCAATATTGTATAAATAGACATACAAGCATCTTCGAATATTAACACTGATGTTCAACCCCAACAGATTAAAAGTTTCCTTGTCCATGTATATTTTAGGTGACGATAATTGTGGTGGTAACCGTATTTTTCAACATTAAAGGACTTTGTCAGTAGAAAAATTATATAAGATTTGTCTTCGGGAAGGGTGAAACGAATTTCGATTGATTGTAATTTAGGCGAATAAAGTTGGCAAGGTCAGAATGTAATACAGTCAGTCAGACTCAGTAATTAGATTCTTATAAGTTATGAAGGAGTAAATGCAGTTCTATGGATTTAATCCCTTAAGTATGTAAAAAGCATTAAGTTTGAATTCTGTTGAATATCTGGCATAGTTATTGTTGGATCATTTTTTTCGGGAATCAATCTTTCTTTTTAATTTTGATTTCTCTGGATTTGTCCAAAGATGAGTTACGCCGACCTTTAGGGAGTAATTTTTTCCTTCCTCTTGAATAGTTTCGTGCTTCTTCTATAATAATTAAACTTTAATGTTTGAAAGAAATGTGTGGTAGGAATTTTTCGTCCGAGTTGTTTTCGAAAATTTTGGTTCAACTTAAATATATTTTTTCGTAGAATGGGAATGCAGTTGGTGCATCTTCTTCGCTTACTTCTTTTGACGAGCAGTTTCAAAAGCAAAAAGAACGCACCGTCTCCTCAGCGCAGGTCTTTTTTTTTAAAGAATTTTGTCGCATTTATAGAATGGTAACTGGAAGAATTTTCGAGATACCTTTACTTTTTTGATACTATCGAATATTTTTAAGCCTATGAGACTCGTCGTTGTATTAAATTTTTGAAATAGGAAATCGAGCAACACAGCAGTTTCATTTCACTATTTCAAAAATTTTTTTTGTCTCCTGACTGAAGTGAAGTAGAATAAAGAGAAGAGTTCGTTTTCAGTCCTCATCTCCATCCACTTCATCTTGGTNCAGTTTCATTTCACTATTTCAAAAATTTTTTTTGTCTCCTGACTGAAGCGAAGTAGAATAAAGAGAAGAGTTCGTTTTCAGTCCTCATCTCCATCCACTTCATCTTGGTCGTCAACTCCAAATCCGGAGCGGTTGGCATTTTCTTCGAAATTAGAAAAATTCGAGCGTGAAATTGAAATTAAAAGGCCAGATGCTAATCTTACGACAAAATCCACCCTTCCTCCCGGTTAGCACTTTTAAATAAGTTCTTTTTTTTTTTATTTTTAAGATACATTTTTCATTTCTGTTGCCAACAAATCATAACTACTGAGAATTCCTTCAATATAATTTGAACTAACATTCTATAAAATTTTCCGATTGATAGCACGCTTTTCCAGTGCATTTTGCATGAGTTCTTTTTTTTTTTTTAGTTCTGCATGCTGCTTTAGCTTATTTCCTGATAAAAATTGTGGCCGTCTTTCATGTTCTAATTTTTGAATAAAGAACAATTTTGCGTTAGCTCAATTTTTATTAGCAGAATAGTGACTGTCTGTTATTTATATTGTCCGTTATTTATGTAGTATTCTGTGTGTCGTCACTTAATGTTGTCCTTAAGCTGTGGTTTTTTGATGGAGTTTTTGTGGACGAGGAAAATTTAAAAAGAAGTCTTCAGTAAGAATACTTCGTTAATCGCAACCGTAGCCAAGTTGAGAATGTTCTGGGCCTCCTAAGTGTAAGAAATTGAATCACTGTTGAGAATAAATTTAAAATTCAGAAGTGAGAAATCATTCGTTACAGTGTTAATAGGTATAAAAATTTAATCATTTGTTGTTTATAAATCGATTCAATATAATATTTCCAACTGAAAATCAGTTCCGTTTCCTTATATTACCGTTTAAAATTTCACTTTTTTCTGAATTTCTAGAAAACATTAGAAGAAAAATTTCAGTCCCACAAGATGCCTGCGTATAATGTAAAACGATCATGGCCGTCAACTTATATTGCTGTGATATCCGTTGGATTATTGTTATAATTTACTGTATGTTATATGCTATGGTTGTTTATTTGTAGTCACTTTTCTTCATGGTTTTTGTTATTGCTTCAACACAAGTTTTAAATGATTATTTTTAATAGATGGTGGAAAAAGAGTTTAAATACTTCCTGTAGATTTCTTTTTAGCTTGTTGCTGTTCAATAAATTATAATATAAAATTTAAAATATTTTCTAGAATTTCGTGAAATTTATCAGGCTTTTAGGAACTTTTCGAATTTTTTTATCTTTGATTTTTTTTTTTTTTTTTTGAAAATACAGAAATAAGACAGTTTGAAACAAAAGCTTATTTAATTAGCTAAAAGTTCCAAACATTTAGAAGTTTTAAAAGTCAACATTTAACATTTAAAAACTTACGGTTGCCATATCTGCCATTAAAAGGACATTTCGTCTTTTCTATCCAACAGTTTATGTTTTTCTCAGTAATTTTATATTCCCTAATACCATTTCCGGCCTGAGCGTTAAAGCTTGTCCTGATGTCTTCCATTTTTTGCTGAAGGTAAGCTGTCAAGTTTAATTTAATGAGCCTGTAACAAATAATTCTTAACTGAAACTGAAAATTGTTTTCATTTTACTTGTTTTTAACTTTTCAACAATCCACAGAGCAGATAGCTATATATATATATAGGTCGCAGATACTAAGTACAGTTTATATGAACATAAATTTTTGTTGCATGTGTCTTGTTATTAATTTTCCTTGTGGTTTTTAAGCTTTGTGCTTTTCTGGGCGACGTAACGTTTTCCAGTCATTTGGACATCTGACTGTTCCTTGTTGCCAGAACCTATGTTTTAATTAATTATTTTTGAAGTGGTTTGAAATCGAAAAAGAAAAAGAAGTACCAAAATATCTATCATATGTTACTGTTGACGTTTATTGATGGCCAAATGACGTCCTAACACAATTTCAAAAATCTTTTCGAGGCAGTTATCACTGCGAAGAAAGGGATAGGTCGAAAACGAAGGGTAGGAAGGAGCGTAAGCATTTTTCAGTTTTGCTCGTGTTTTCTTTGTACGGTAACTATTTAAAAAAAAAAAAACAGTGGGCATTTAACTGCGTGCAGGTAAGAAGGGGTACTGTAGAAGTGGAACAGTGAGAAGCAATCCGGTCCGAAAACTGGGAAAGGAGTCCATGCTGCATCATTCACTGTCGCTAATCTGCGCATGATTTTGTTTCCGTTCACTGTTGTCATCATTTGTTTGCTCTTTTTAGCCATTATTCGAATTATTTTGTTTTGAAACGTCTTGAATTCATTTATTGTTCTTGTTTATTTGATACTGCTCTGCCACTGTTTTCATGATTGTTTTGAAGTACATTGTGATTGTTATCAATTTTTCCTTCAGTAGTGGTAAAATTTTCGATTTACTTCCTTTTCTGCCCCACATTTCTTGGCAAAAAGTATATGGTTGAACTGATTCCAAGGATAGGAGGGTTAAAAGTTTTTTTTAACTCTTGGAATTTTAAAGTAGGGTACTAGATAACTTGGTCTTCTGTCAGAATTTTGAATGTAGCGGTTTGAATCAATGAATTGGATGTTTCATTTCCCACCAAGTTCCATTTAAATGTCGCAAGGAGTACATCCTGCACTATATCTCCCCTCGCAAAAGAGGCACTTTCAAGTTTTAATTCTAGAATAATATATATTTGAAGCAATGATTTCAGCGAAGAAACCGCTATTGAATGAAGATGAAATTCGGAAAATGAAGGAAGAAGAAACTAGGAAAGTGGCGAGTGGATCGGCACGAATATCTTTAAGTCCCGCCGATGATGAGCTTAATCGTTCATTTGAGCATATTCTCAATAACAGGTTTCTTTCTTTTTTTTTTATTTTCTGTATAGCAAAAGATGCAGAGTCTTCCCTACTTTTATTTAGTTACCATTCTTTGTTTAAAGTCTGTAAAAGTTCGTTTGAAGAGGATTTTTCTGACAGAGATAACTTCAGTTTTGATTAAAACGCGTGTTCATGTTAGAATCAGCACATGTTGTAAGAAGCTATATTAGTTTACTCTTAGCCCTCCTTACTACCCTTTTGAAACTACTTGGAAATAAAGCTCCATCGGTAATGTTTGCACAAACATTAACGTCTTTTAAGTTGCCCGCGCTATTTTTTTTTTTTTCTAGCGTGCAAGCTGAAAGTATGAATCTTTTTTTTTGAAATTTATATCCTATTTTGTTTTATCAGTAATCATGTCGTTTTTTTTTTTTTTTTTTTAGTGCAGTGCCTCGTACAATACCAGCTGTTGTACGAACGAAAAAAGCTGAAAATCGTATGGCAGCATGTTCTCCATCCTCCATTGCGAGTGGTGGACCTTTGAATTCTGTTGAACAGCGAGCTATGGAACACCAGAAACGTCAGGAATGGCGACAGGCTAGGTAGTTTGTCCTATCACTACTTTAAAGGAATGAAATCATTTAGCATAGGCGGTCTCTCTTAAGATGAGTAATCATTTCGTCAGATTTTATTGGGGTGTCAGTTATTTGACTTCATAACTTGATCGAACTTGAAATTTGTTGAACTTATTGGTTCTGCATTGAAGACCAGTTCATAACCTGCTGTTTTGCAGATTTAAATCTCTGGAGGCCGACTCAAAAGCAGCAGAAGAAGTGATGCAAAAAGTTGAACAAATTAACAATGTAAGTTTCCTAAAAATTGGAACTTGAAATATTAAGGCGAATGTTTCTTTCCTTCTTACTAAGCCAATGGAAGTTTTTCCCTAAGAACTGACACCTTTTGTAGAGGCTGACAAATATAACAGAGGAATGCTGCAACTCTCCTTTGCCGGTAAATGAGAGGATTTTACAAAACGAGACTACATTTGAACGAAATGAATATGTCGATCCAGTTACTGGTGATACCACTGTTTCATTCATCGAAAAAAGCATTACTCAGAAAGAGGTGAACTGCTCAATATAATTTTTATGAATTTTTCTATTGACATAATTTTGGCTGAATATTTCATTTTAATAATAATACTAATAGTAATCTTCATGTCACGTTTCACGTACTGAAAAGATCAAAGTTTAGTCACTTCCTATCGCATCAACAGCGACTTCATTATTGAGGAATTTGTTATGATAGCCTTCGAAGAAAAAAAATAATTTATTGTGCTTGCTAATCTAAGGTTTATGGTTACTTGCTCATTCCAAAGCCATTTAAAACTTCACTTGTTTTTGAAGCATGAAAAAAACAAATGTTTTATTATCTTATGGCATAGTTTTATGTGTGTGCCTTAGTTTTTCGAGGATCCTGAAAATGGAATAACATCCTATGCACTTTCTTGAGACAGACAGTATTATATTTTTCGAACATCTACATTTACGGTTAGAATTGCTGATTTAGTAATAGGAGAACGAATCGGAAATATTCACGAAATTTTAAATTGAGCATGAGGCATGTCAATCAAACATCTATTAATTTACTGTTAATTACTATATCCGTCGCATGACTATATCTAGATTTTTCTTCTTAAGTTATACTTTAGATAAACACATCTTCCACATTGGTCAGTGATCTGAACGCTGAGCTTGCCAATAATTCGAAGCCATCCGCCAAGATAAGCTTTGCTGATCAAGGATAATCTGATAATAGTTGCCGACTTCAGTTCGCCTTGTCCAGAAACTCATTATTTCATCTGGATTTAAGTCGCTTTCTGGATTTACAGTTTTCATTGTCCAGATTATTCTCGATAATTTTTCCAAGTACTCATCAGAAAGTTTGTGTAACATCTATATCTAGGAGCATTTTTTCATATTTTATTTCATAACTTTCGCAGTGCTTCAAATAATGTCAAAATCAGTGTTTACGGCTCCGATCTGTGTTTTTTTTCCTTATGCTAAAATTAATGCAGCTTTTCCAAGCAACAGGTCTTCCTACTGTCTATCTAATGGATGTATTTCTATATAGGAAAAGAATGGTAGCACTATCTTATTTTTATGAGATGAGGAAAGATGATTTTAGCTAGACAGTAGAAAAAAGTTGCTTTTTATACTAGAAAATTTGTTATGTGCAATGCTTCTCTAACTATATCATCCAGTTAAAAGTGCCTCGTCTCAGTGGTATAATATGTTTTTTGTCATTTTACTTCTATGGTTATGCTTATAATAATATTTCAGTCGGATAACTATTTTATGCAAACTTTGCAGCTAAATTATTTCGTTCTCAAGAAGGAAAGAAACATTATACTTGCTTAAATTTAATTAAAATCAAAAGTCTTCTTGCGATTCGTCTTACGAAAAACTTTATTTAATACCATAATACATGATGAGTAAAATAATTAGCTCATTTACTGTCAGTGAGGAGGAGCGAAACATAAGTAGGTATTCAAAGAAGTGTGTGTAAGTGGGAGGTTTGTATTTGTATCGAGCAATATCTTCAGCTTGAATGTTGTCGTTTTCTGTATTTAGTAAAAAAGGGAAATTTTTGTTTTCGGACCACTTTTGTTCTTGAGATTGAGTAAAGTGTGATGCTGGTTGATGAAATTGACATCTTTTCCACCGAACTCAGTTGCGTTCTATGAGTTTGTTTACTTCTTTGAAGTTTAACTCAGTGATTCTATGGTTTTATATCAGTTGTCATGCCGGTTGTGTGTTGATTGACTGGATTGTGATTGTCCTTGTTTTCAATGTTTAACGAGTGATTAAATGCACTTCCGAAATTCCATTCATTTCATTTTATATTTTGTAAATTTGGGAAATTTAAAGTGATATTTCTTATTTTGTTATTGTTATCATTATCTTTAATGTAATGAATAAACATGAATCATTGCCTACATTGTTTTTCTATTCACTCTGCAGTTGTTGAAGGTCAATTGTCCAAGCGTGGGTGGTTTGATTATTTTTTTTATGAGTAAATGTGGCGGCTTCTTGTAAACCTGGAGCAATGATAAATAAAACCTGCAGTCTGTGAATTGCAGTGTCTCATAAATCCGTATCTACTTCTAATTTCAACTTTTTCGAGTATTTATCAGCAGAACATTTACATTTATAAATCATCCCATAATAATTGATCGCCATATGCATTTTCACACAGCGAATATGAGCCATATATTTGTCGAAAACTGAGGACTTGAATTGCGATTTCAGGTTTGTTTACTATTTTAGCTAAATTTCACATGTCACTATTCATTTGCGTGCCGTCTTTTTGGCAGTCATCATGGACCGTCTTCACGGTAATGTTTCAGTGTTATTTGAAGAAAAATTCTGATTATTCGTTATTTTTTTATTTATAAAAAGTTATTCGTAACTTTACGAGAATTTAACTCAAACGGAAACCACTTAACTGAGTTAAATGGGTACATTTTTTTTTTTTTAAATTGCTTTAGGAGAGAACTGTTCACGAAATATGCTGATATGCCTTTGTTACGGAATATGATGGTTTGTAGATTTCGGATCTGAAAGCTGGAGAGGGAAAAAACAAGACTTAGTTTCCTTTAGAAACAAGTATTTCCAGCATATTATCAGTGCTGCTGAATAACTTAGCAATTATCAGGTTAATAGTACTTTTTGGATTCCTTTATTTTTTCTGGCGAGTAATTTGTTCATTGGGTATTAACCCTAAATTATATTTTGATCTGGTATTTTCTGAAGATGTTACTCATTTTCAAATTCAGTTGTTATGGGTTTTGTTTCATTTAAAATATATGTTGTGCTACCTTTAATAAATATTCCCTTAACGCTGTGTGGTTGTGAGTTAAATAGCAATGTTTGAATTCAGATTAGATCATCTCACACTGATCATTTCCGGTATTAATTTCAGCTATCTTCTCAGCATAAATATTTTCCGATATTTCTCAGTATAGAACCACTTAGCTCAGTTGGTGGACTAGAATAGCACTGGAAGAGAGTTTCAAGCATGACGGTGGATTTCCTGTGGTCCTTTCTGGAAGAGGAGTGATAGCACGTCAGGATTACTTCGAAATTCATTGACGGAGATAACCGTTTTCTAATATAATTTGTGTGACCGTATGTTGTCTGCCATACAGATGCATCTGTGAAATGAGCGTTAATTTAGTAATTTCTGGTTTATTGCTGAATTGGTGCAGCAACGAGGCATCGATAGCCCAGCTGTCCATGCATTTACTGCGTGTTTTAGCGCATTTCCACCTTTACAGCATCCTCTGTTAATTGCTGTCGTCCACTCGCTGAATCTTCCCTAATGAAATGTCGCTTACGTTATTGACTGTCATTGCAGGACGCTCGGTTTCTGCTTAGATTAATAACTACGAGATTGGACTTGAAATCTCGAAACATTTATCTTAGGGTAGCAGCAATACCTCAGTCATCTCTGGACACAGCGAGAAAAGATAAAACAAAATCGGTAATGGTAGAGACTTCCTGCAGAAGGTTAATGTGCAGAGCTGTTTTTTCTCATGCCGTAGAGTTCATATTCGCTTTCTAGGCACTTTTTAGACCAAGGCTACTCCGGTTTCTGAATTTCCGTTCCTTTCCTTACTTAACTCTTTCTCTTTTTTTTGCGTTGATAACGAGGAATTTTGAACAGACCAATTAGGGAGCTTAACTGCTTAGCGATAAATGTGAAGTCAGTAAGCCCATAGATTTGATGTTGTTCTGAATCGGATTACGATGCGTTTGCATGACAAAGTCCTCACCATCACTCTCTTTGCTACGAACCAGTCTTAAATAATTTATTAATATCTTCACTTCTACATCCTCATCAACCACTCCATTAATAGTCCTCCCTTATCGTCTAAAAGTAGCATGTTGAAATCGGTTAAAATCGCCTCAAATAGAATTGCGACAGTGAAATGAACTGTCCACCGTCTTCTTTTAATATTAACTTAAGCTAACATCATCCCTCATTCACTTCCTGGGCGTTATCATTGCATTTATTAAAACAAAAAAAAAGGAAGGAGAAGAGGATTCGTCAACATATTTAATATATGTGTTTGCATGTGTCTAGAGAATTATATTTGAAAATATTCCCATATTCGCTTAAGAAACAAATTTTTGGAGGATAATTATTTGTAGGATGAAGTATAGACTGGAAAGTCACAATGGAGTACCTTAAGGAATTAAGACATAATAATTTAGTTTATTCAATCTTTTTCCAAGTTACTAAATGATTTTTGAACTATATAGATTTGTATATAGTTCTATTTTCATTTAAGTTATAATAATCTTTTCTTGAAATAAGTGCCATTTTCTAAGCTTACATCCAAAAACTAGTCTTAACAGGTTCTCTGAACTGAAAGTGGTTGACAGCATCACTTATTTGAAGAATGACTATTTAAAAAGTAAGCTTAAGCCTGATATGATCAACTAAACTTACTTGAGAAATAATGCTCTCATTTCCAAATATCATCTATTGACAGGGATTGGTGAACCAGGGACATTTCGGATCTTTCTTTCGTTGAATCCATCCATCTGCTGTTTTCTTGTTAGACATAAGAGGTAGTTTTGTAGGGAAAGGTTGTGTAAGTTCAGTATCCACTGAAAGCTTCACTGCTTCAACCTGATCCACTGTGTGTAATGTCAGGAACAGATCGAAAAATAGGCCGGATGCGGAAGGTGATTCCACGTCATCATCTGGAATGTAAAAAGACTGAGTTAGCAAGGATGTCAAATGCAGCGATTCGGGCTCTTCTGTGAGCTGTGACTCGAATTTTGAGTTAGATTTGAGAGGAATTTGTTGAAATGGTTGGAGTGGGACTGAGGGACAGCAAGGCCAGTGTACGGTGGCTTGCCCATGCCGATTTAATGGCTTTTAAGGCTGCACACTCCATTTCTCTAATGCATTCATCCATCCATTAGAGGTTCTGCAGTTGTAGCTTACTTCTTCCTGCTCTTCCCTTCCTCTATGTTTGTCCGGTTGATCCGGAAAACAGTCTGACCTGAACTGAGCTAATCCTTCTTATGGCTTCCGGAAGGAGCTTGTCCTAAGTGTTCCCGATTGGGATGACAGTTTCAAGACTGAAGATGTCCTCTATAGCCCCTGGCCATACAAACAAGACTCGAAGGAAGGAGCCCCGCCTTCACTTCTTCTTGAACGTTAGCTTCTATGCAGTGGCAGCAGCAAGTCACAGCTTCCATGCGACTCTCAGATTCCACCGTGGTGTAACACTTGCCACATATCAAGTTGTCTTTCCGAGAACTACTTCGGACAAATAGCTCCCGATGTCTGCGGTCACAGCAACCGTACCGGACACCTGTCCGTTGCCTAATCATCAGCAGCCAGGTACGTGCATCACTTCTGTTTCTTCCTCTTCCCTACAGTTATGCATTTTCATGATTCGACTTCTTCCTTTCTCTTGTTATCAAAATGCACCAAAATAACTCATGAGGTGATCTTACAAGGTCACACTTACAACAAGAAGCACACTTGTAATACGCGTTATTCCTTTTCGGAACAGAGCAATTGAGAACTTCGGTAGATTTCCGTCTTATTCGCCGTCCCTGAATTAAAATGTTTCCTTTCTATTCCTTTTTCCTCCCATGAAAAGTTAGTACAACACTGATAACGACGTGTCAGGGATTGTACTGAGAGGCTGTTTTCAGAATCCAGTGAGAAACTAGCATTAGCTTCCTAATAGAAGCCTCGTCCATTCAGTGTTTTTTTTTTTTTCTCAGACTTTCAGAAATTCTATGACTTTCTAAAGAAGAACCTCACTACCACTTATGACTTCAGCAAGATATCTTCGTTTCCTCGGCAACAACAGCGGTCGAGAAAAGTGATTATCCGTATGCTTCATTCCCATCAATGAAGCTTCTGCTTCTGTTAATCTGAGGCTTCGTAATCTCTACTCTGTGTAGATGAAACCTTTCCAAATAAAATGGTTTGAGGTGCGCTAAATCTCCCTTCTATCTGCATGTAGATATATATATATATATATATATATATATATATATATATGGTGTTGTGCTACCGTTCACTATCAAACTTTTCATAAATTATAAATCTGGCAAACTGCAGAAGTCCTTGAACTGAAGGAATGAACAACTACTTTCTCCATGACTACGTGGTTATAGTTAATCTCTGAACAGTTAGATTTGGTAAATCTTGGGGCAATGCAGTTAATACGGTTAAAGTTAGAGCAGGAAAGAGTTATCAAGTAGATTATCAGTTGAGTTAAAATGGAAAGTAGTAGCTAAAGGGGCACTTCAGCCATAAGCTGAATAGTAGTGGCTAGAACCTGGACAAGTCTTTCCATTCGCTGATCTTTTTTCCTTTTTACGATCCTTTATCTCAAAGAACACTGAAGAGTGAAATATATGAAAGAAAAATCATCCTAAAGTTTAGGAATTATCAGTTAAACTCTTTTTTTTCTTTTTTCTTTTGTGATAGGACTAAGTTTCAGTTTTGAGAGTTCCTTTTTCCAGTCATCGCTACTACTCTTGTGGCACGAATTTAATTGATCTTAATCCCAACTTACGCTTTTGATATGCTCTCCTACTAATTACAATTGTTGTTATAACTCGTCATTATTAGTTTGTAAAATTGACTAC